>QARZ01000579.1:15263-35312 GCA_013407115.1 Glycine latifolia
AATGCTCAAGCTTAATTATGCCACTTAACCACTATAAGATATTTTAGTTATGCTTACAATGTTGATATTTTATTTTTCTTTTATTTTCTATCAAGTGCATGAGAACTAACTTGTATAAATCATTTTTGAAGTGAATAGACAATGGACTTTTGATGAGTTTTATCATTCTAGCATGAGAATTGTCTCTAATAGGGTTCTTCCTAGAACCATTTGATCTTATCAAGAATTACTTAATTTTTAGGGAGTGTCTCAAGGCTTATCAAATATTATTATTTGTAGTGTTTATCTTATTCTTCCTTTCACATTTTTTGTTCCCATGTTTAATTTTTGTATTGTTAATTATGTAATTTTGTCCAAATTTCTTATTTGCATATCTCTCATTTTTCTTATCATTTTTTGGTGTTTTTATGTCTAAACTGCATTGCAAAATGTCTTCTTTTACCTCATTTTGGAATCGTTCCAATCTGAGTTCTATAGGTCGAGAAATGTATAAAAGTTAATTATACTTTTCTGCCTCAATTAGTGTGTAAATTTTAACCTAAAATTTGTCCGAATTGAAACAAGACAGAGGATTTACATCATTATTATATTGAGACAAGTGACTTTAAAAATTAGTTTAAAAATATTTTTTAACAACTTTGAAGTCATATAATATTTTATGATTTCAAATAATTAATTAAAAAAATTAAATGACTCTGAAGTAGTTAATTATTTTCCAACTTCAAATAATTTTAAAAAAAAAATCATTCACTTTTTATGATTTCAGTTAAAAAGAAAAAAAATCAAAGTTATTTGATCATTATCATCATAAGTCATGAATCAACTGGCTTGTCCTATTTGAATATTAATTTAAAATTTCTTTATTTGATAAATTAAAAAAAAATTTACCACGTTTTATTATTTTCGCGTGAAAGAGGAGTAACTGAAGAAGGCAACGTGGTATAAAAGCTAGTTGGACACTTGATAAACTGCTGTTGTCCATAAAAGGTGAAAAAGCTGGACCCTTGAAGATTGACACGTCTTCAGACAAAGTTCTCATATTTTTGCCTTAAAGCTACAATAAATGTGAAGCAAGGACTATGAATAGGTTTTAAAGTCGTCAAGGACCAACTTTTCAAATACATATAACCAAACAATCCCCCCAAATTGAAATACATAATAACCCTATCAAGAACCAACTTTCATGAAGGCTCTTGGATTACTGTGCATGAATGATTTTGGTACATATCTTAGCATCTCTCTCCAAGATTTCTCCTACATATTCTACAACCCAATTGAAACAACAAGAACAAATGGCTAAGGTCGTAACAATGGCATGACGACACTACATGGAACAGACCTTTTTTTTTGTCCAGACTAACTTGGTTCACACTATTGTTTAGACTTTAGAGTTAGATCTAGAGAGTTCTAAGCTTTTGTAAGAAGTTGGACCAGGTTATTCTCTAAGAATTTATTTTCTGTGTATCATTCTGCATAAAAAATTGTACACTGTTAATTAATTAAAACCTTAGTTAATATATCTTTTAAAATAATTATTATAAAAATTAATAAATTTATTGAATATGAAAATTTATAATTAATTAGATAATGATATAAAAACTATTTGCATTACTATTTGTTTCATTGTTTATCGGTGGAGAATTCTAAGTCCAACACTCGGCCGAGATTATATCTAAAAAGATTTGATTGGATTATGATTGGACTAGAATAAACCTTTTCGTTGGAAAAAAGGAAAACTTTCGTTCAAAAACAAGAAAAAAAGATTAGGTATGTGAAACACTTTATTGTGCTATAGTTTAACTGAATTTTACCCTTTTTATTTCAGTTTTGTATTTTATTTATTTTCTTACTGTGTGTGTAAAAGTATTAAATTATCAACCCTTGTAATAACTTTCAATATACATTCTTATGTGAAAGGGTTTTTAAGATTTTTTTTCTCTGTTACGTGTCTTCTTCCACATTAGATATCTCATTTTTTAAATTTTATTTTATTCTCCAGATATACTATTTGTTCAGGAAGTGATCAGACAACAAATAAATCGGGATACTATCTTAATTTGAATCGTCCAGAAACAATGATGGAGGTTCATGACAAGTTAAAGGTCTAGAAGAATAGCTTGAAATACTTCCTTTGATGAGCTTTAAAGAACCAATGACAAGAGCTAGAATTCAAACACTTCAAGACCACATTCAAGCTAACTTGGACAAGTATGAAGATACACACCAACCCAAGGATGACAAGAGCTGGATTTTAATGTCTCAAGTCCAATTTAATTCAATAAATTTCAACACTTGTTAGAAGAAATTCAATACAAACACTTATAAATAGTTTTCCATTGTTTTAATAAATTATCTTTGGTTTGTAATCAATTACTAGCATTTCAGTTTCACACAGAAACAAGATTTGACTGTTTTAATCGATTAAATCGCATCTATAATTGATTAAAACAAGACTTGACTGTTTTAATCGATTACGAGACATCTGTAATCGATTACATAAGCCTGAAAATTGTAAATAACTCTGTTTTAATGGATTACAAGTGCGAATTAATCGATTATTTCAGTCTAAAACTGCACTACACATGTTGGGGAAGCCAATAGTCACTTTAGGAAAGCTTGCACTTCAAGCTTCATTTAGGCTTCATTTCAATTTGCATTTTCCTTACATTTAGTGACATTTAGCTTGCAATTTCGTGGCCTATATAAGGTGCCAAAACTGAATGTAACTAACTTGGGTTCATTAATACAATTCTGAAAATTGTTGAGAGTTTCTCTCTTGTTCTTGTTCAAGAACTTCTTGAGTCTTATCAATGGGTTCCCAATGCTATTGTAGTGATTCTTCCTAGACTTATTGGAGAGCTTCTCCATGGTATCTTCACCTTCATCCCTAACCTTTCTTCCATCTTCCATTTATGCAATTATAAACTTCTAAACAACCCCAATTTCAAGAAGTGCTGGAAACTTGTGTATTCTTGAAGTTTGCTTGAAGAGTGAGTTCTATTGCAAGGTAGATTTGAGAAAGCTAATGGCTATGAGTTCAGACATTTACATCAAACAAGTTCTTGGTGCACTGGGAACGTTAGCACCTGGACTATAGTGATAACCTTCCTGGTAACTACAAAGGGTGATTCAAGCGGTATACATGACACCTTAATTAGAGACTCGCGTCCCACCAAATGGCAGTTGGATATCACATAATTAATAACAACTGGATAATTGATTCTTCCACCAATAAGCATGGTATAAAATGCGCCAAACACTAGTATGTAACTAACTCCATTTCCATTCTCTTATCTCACCTAAAACCACTATTAACTTTAGTGTCAGAGTGTATGCAGTAACCACAACTCCAATATGGGATTTGTTTGACATCGTCGTGCTCCGCCACCTAGAATCACCTTTGTGATTCAACTCTAGGTTAGAATCTTCTTTGAATCAGATCTCTATCTCTGAAACCAAACATTGGAGCTAGAAAAAAGGGCCTCTATTTGCTTTCGATTCAAAAGATCAAGTTCAGAATGGTAGAAACACGAAATCACATAGCCTCATAAATGGCACAAGGACTGTCAAAGTCATCGCAAACATAATCTTCGTCGAAGCTTGTGATGGTGAAGAAGCCTTGGTTATGCGAACAAATAAACCTAAGAGTTCAAAAGCATTTCCTTGATAGATCCAAAATGACAATGAAATAGCCAGTTCGCAACAGATAGTGAAGAGTATGATCGAATAGCAAAACCAAAAAATGGAAAATGGAGAAACAATGTAAGGTGATCAACGTGCTCAGATCTGAGCATCAAAGAATGAATAAGGGAAGATCTCATCGTAAATGGTAACGTTACATTGTGTTGAAGGTGAAGAGATCTTCAGTGGTAGAAGAACGTGGAAGTGATGAGACAATCCCATTCAATTTGTCATTCATTAACAATGTGCTGAAGGTTCAGGTGCCAACATAGTTGCAACAACTTCCAACAATGAAACTTTATGACAAATCTATAGATCTTGATGATCATTGGTTAGGATTCAAGTCTGCTTTGTCTTGCCACGGTGCAAATGTTTTGCAAATGTGTAAGTCATTACCATTATCACTCAAATAGGTAGCATTGAAATGTTTATAATAACTACCAAAATGCTCCATTGGATTGTGGAGAAATTTATGGGAGAAATTTCATTCCGTTTTGCCATTAGCAAGGAAAGACCTAAGACAAAAGTAGATCAAAAGAAAATCAGACAAGGATTACCAAAACCTTTGTGGGAGTATATTGCTAGGTTTAACAGAGAAGCCAGGGAAGCACAAAATTTGAACCAGAGCATAGTTCTAATGCTAGCAAAGGACAGAGTGAGAGAAGGCACGTTGTTCCACATCTCTATATCAAAAATGCTCCCATGACTATGGATGAATTCTTGAAAAAATAGACAAGTACATGATGTTGAATCCACATCTCTAGTTTTAATTATGACAAACCATTAGTAACGCAAACAAAAAGGTTGATGGGTTTAAGTGATGACTAACATTCTACTTAAGTGTTTCAGTGTTTATTACCTTAAGAAGCACACATGTTCATTCATTTTGAAATGCTCAAATTGATGCTCAGAAAGGTTCAAAATAGTTGTCAAAGTTAAGAACTCAGAAGATCTCTTGATGTTCATTAGAATGATGAAGTTTGCTTCCCTCTGAGTACTTGGTTCTTTGCAAGATATTGTACAACATGGTCTTACATAAAAGACTTATCAAAGACTACATGTAGAGCATCCAATATCAGAATGAAGTTGTGACAGAGTCTACATCAGAATGATGAAGACCTTAACTCTAACTTTTTTAACATTAGAATGGTTCAAAAAGGCTCATAATGCATCACAAAGACAACATCAGTTCTTCTATATGATGCTACACATACAGAGGTCACATTAGAAGACTAAAGTTGATAGAGCATTTTACTTTCCATATATTGCCACATACACTGAGGGAACATTAGAAAGTGAGAGCTAACTACATGAGGAAGATGCAATTTTGTTGAAAGTTGAAGTTGTCCATGCGAAACATTGATGGGAAACATCAAAATGAAAGACTGAAGAATGTTAGTCAGTCAAACCTTGGACAAAACACTAACACACTAGCATTCGAACTTTTACTTAGTCTTTATGAAGTAATCAACTTCAGAATGCTTGAAGTTGTTAGGAAGTGTTAAGAGTGATGAAGCCATGCTACTTTAGAATGGGATATCAGCATGAACTTCATCAAGTATGGGTACATTCTTAGCATACATCAGAATGACTATTATGATTTTTGATGGTTCTTACGAATGCCCATCAAAAAGGTTCCTCAAAATGGTTCTACATGTTGTCACTTCATGACAATTGTAAAGTCCAAAAGCTTGTCAATGAGTAGAACCAACCTCAACAATCTTCTTGGGAGCTTTTGAGGCTTTTCAAAGGGCATAAGGAACAAGTTGAAGCATTCCAAAAAAGAGTAACATCAAGAGTAAGATCTCTGAGTGAGAAATATGCATCTTTACTTCAACCCTCTCTGTGAGAGTGACCCACTTTTGCATTGTAATAATCTTTAGATAGAAGTGAGAGATTTAATTCCTGAGTCGAATCCCTATTTTGAGGTGAAGAGTTGTAGTCTGTGCAGTAAATTACAAATCCTTTTTTCTATAGTAAGTCCAATAGTGGTTGGCAAAGCTGAAATCTAATGGTGTTGCTGGTCTAGTTGAGGTTAGGATTAAAGTCCAATTGGGAACTAGCAGGTTGTTGAAAAGTGGTTGTTGATCTAGTTGTGACTAGTATAAAAAAATTTGTGCACTTCTCTTCCCTCTCTCTTTACTTTGCTTTGCATAGATATAATTTTTGCTTTTGTTCAATCACTAAATCTGATAAACTTTTCTAACCAATACTTAAACTAAACTTGCTTTCATCAAAAAGGTGTCAAAGTATATAACTATCTTTGAAATAAAAGCTTTAAATTTCAAAAAAGATATTTCCAAAAGTGTTTGCATTTTCATTTTGAGCAACTTAAATTTCTATTCTGAGCTCATAATAGTTCCTCATTCTAAACTGGTTTCATTTTGAAAAAAATCATTGGAAACCATTTTGTTGTTAAAGGAAACATAAAAGTTATTAAAATCCCAACTCAACCTTCGTTCTTGTGGTATTCTTGTCACTTCACATAATTGTGAAAACGTGTTGGAGGTGGGAAAATCTCAGCAATAAGATTCTAAGAAAGGAAAATGTTCTCTGACAGCTTCCTGCCTAGCTTGGCTAAAAAAGACAATCAAAGAAGAAAGAAAAGCTTCAATACAAAGAGAAGCTCTAGGTTAGAACACTATACCCCTTTGAACGCCTCTAGGAGTCATATTTTAAATGAAGTACTTGAAGTAGAGCTCAAACAAGAAGGCATGGATAATTTGAGAATGATAAGGGTGCATTTGAATACTGACCCTAAAAAGTAATATCCATATCATAAGGCTATCAGGAAAGAAACACAGGAGTGCATGCACCTTGCTAAAGCAAATAGGAATCTTATTCAGCAAGGGCGACTAGAAATGTTCGTCAAGGACATTAGTGCCTATCCTAATCAGTCGAGAATGAAGTATAAGAACGAAGGTCAGTGGAGGCGTCACAAAGCCCTCCTAATTAGAGGAAACATTCTTCATTGCTGAAAAGATCCCCACAATCTCCTTGATGATAAGAACTTAAATATGTTATCCACTTGATAAGAAGAAGGTCCCTGGGAAAGTCTCCTCACAAGTCTCCTAAAAAGAGTCGTTATCTCTGAGAAGGATGTCACCCCATAGGTAAACCTTCTTGAGGAAAGGATGTAAAGTCACCGAGAAGATGATCAACTTTATTTGAAAAGGTGAAGTATAGAGGACGTACAAAGTAATTTATGTAATATTAGTAGGATTTACTATAGGTGGACCAACAAGTAATGCCCAAAAAAGGTATGTTAGAAAGGTCTTGACAACTCATCGAGAAGTACCAAGGTGAAAGGCTCTTCCAAATTTAATTTGATGACTCAGACTATAAGGGGATCATTCGAGATCATGACAATCCCTTGCTGATATTGGACCTAGTAGCCAATAAGGAAGTTCATTGTTTGTTGGTAGACTACAAGGATGTTATGAAATCCCAATTGTTTGAGAAACTCCAAATTCCTAGAGAAAACCTAATTCTTCATAATGAGGATTTGGTAGGGTTCTTAGGGCACTCGATCACTCCTTTAGGTTATCTTAAGCTAGGGTTACCTTCGGAAAACATCCCCTAGCAAAAACTATCATGATATTTTTTTTGTCGTAAGCACAGTGAAACCTTTTGATGCATTGATTGGGAGGCCAACACTCAGCGCTCTGGGAGTTGCTATTTCAACTCTTCACTTAGCCATGAGGTTTGTTAATGATGATTTGAAGGTGGTTACAATTAGGGGTGACTAGAGAAAAGCTAGGCAATGTTGCAAGGAATCACTCAAGGTGACAACACATAAGAAATAATAGCAAGAGCCTCCATCTTGGAGGAAGTTAATTCTAGTCTTAGGGAAGGACAAGATACCAGTCGTTGATTTGGATTTTAGAATCAAGGAACATGATGAACAAGTTGAAAGACCAATTCTAAAGGGAGAGATTTCCCAATTTCAAATGAGTTTGGAGGATACAAAGGTCGTTAAAATAGTTTTCAAGTTGCCATTAGACATTTTAGAGAAGTTATCTCGCTTCTTAGCAAAGAACGCAAATATTTTTGCATGAATTCTTGTTAACATGTCAGAAGTTGACCTAAAATAATTCAGCCATAAGCTAATGGTAGATCCTGGAGCAAAACTCATCTATCAAAGAAGAAGAAATATGAGTGTAGAGAGAAGGCTAAAAGTCGAGAAACAGGTTTCTGACTTATTAGCAGTTGGTTTCATTCGGGAAGTGAAGTACACTACTTGGCTGATCAATATGGAGGATGTGTGTCGACTATACAGAGTTGAACAAGCATTGCCCAAAAAAATCATATCCTATGCCCAACATTGACAAATTGGTTGATAATTCATCTAGCTTCCAGTTGTTGTGCTTCATGGATGCATATTCTAGATACAATTAAATCCCTATGCACCCTGAAGACGAGTAGAAGACAAATTTTATGACCTATAAAGCAAACTATTGCTATAAGGTAATGTCCTTTGGCCTGAAGAATGTCAAGGAAAACCTACCAAGGATGATGAATTTTGTATCACCTTGAAATTTCGATAACGAAAAATAGATGTTTGATGTATTTCTTGTGTTATTTGATTAGTTTAGATTAGTTGAATTTTTGTGTAAGTTATGCTTGTGCAATTGCTTAGTGTGGATGTCAAGTTATGTGGAGTTTGTTTGAGCTGCGTTGAATTGAGTGATTCAGAGTTTGACCCGAAACCTATTTGAGTAAAATCACCATGCTGGATTGGTTAACCGTTGGATCGCCTTCAAATTTTGAAGGTGGATTCCTAAATCACATACGCAACTTATGACAGTTGGGATTGGCGAAATAACATCTTAAGAGTGAGAAATTAATTTTTCACATAAGCCAAAATTTCAAAATTGGGTTGGCTCGCCCAGGTGAATTTTGACAGGCATTTTGGCTCGCCTAGGTGAGTCAAGTCGGTTATAAGTACATACCAGAAGGGTAAATCACGAAAACCTGACATTCTTCTTCCCCCAAACACCCACCCAACCTCCCACCATCCTTCCCCACCAGCCACGGCCACCGGTGACCGCCATGAGATGTTGTACCACCGCACAGAGAGGAACCCTTTAATCGAAGCGGAATCTTCGAAACTCCTCTCAAAGTTTCAGTAGATAACGAAGCCTCCATATCCTTCTTTCTTGGTTTCCTTGAGGTAATCTTGGTTTCCTTTGTCTTCTTCTAGCTAGTTTAAGCTTCTCTTAGTGTCTTTTAGGTTTTGGGTACTGTTGTTGAGAGTTTTACACATCCTTTGAAAACCCTTTGAAAATGAGATGTTGTAAAAGTCTCCTTTTTATGAAATAGATATTATTTCTGTGATCTTTCTTGAGCCCCGGTTACATTGGTGTGATTGGAATTTCAAAATGATGTATTTTGATGTGAACTCCCAAGACACCCTTTTAGCCCCTTTTTTATTTGAGTGGGTATTTGACCCCAAATGTTAATTTTAACCTTGCCTTTGAAATCTATACCAAATTATCTTTGAATTAGTATATAGAGCTCTGCGTTCGGACAAGCACACGTATTGAAGGATCTCAAAACAACATTGCGAGGTTTTAACAGGAGAACTCCTAGTTAGGTAAGGAAAGTTTATTATTTGGTTATAGTTTTGATATCATAGTTGGGGGCCAGGGAGCCCAACTATGAGGATAACTGTCTGTTCCTGTTATGTGCTAGTTTTAAAAAAAATACTATGTTTTAAACTAATGGGATGCGATATATTTATTATTGATGTATGTTTGTTCCTATTGTGTGCTCACTTTCAAGAAAAAATGTGTTTTTAACTAATGGGATGCGATGAATTTGCTTGTTGATGGATAAAATTGTGACTGATGTTGTTGTTGTAATGATTTGATTTTAGGGAAAAGTCTTAATTACAGAGGAGACTCTGCCCAAAATTTTAGAATATGTTTTCCTATTTAATTCTTTACTAAATTTTTAAATGGGCATAAAAGTTTGTTTTCTATACCGAAGTCCTCCTCTTTAATTTAGAATTTCCTAAATTACCAGTCTCATGGTAATATGGATTATGAATGAATGAGGTTTGTATTGTTTGAAGACCTGGGAATGTGAATCTCAGGCATATGTATTATGTATAGATGTGAAATGTGATTGCTTGTAATGTCGTTGATGATATTGAGATTGAGATGTCATTGATGTTGATGATGTTGAAATAAGATAATGTTGATGTGGTTGATGATATTGAAATGAGATAATGTTGGTATGGTTGATGATGTTGAATGAGACAATGTTGATGTGGTTGATAATGTTGAAATGAGATGATATTGATGTTTTATGATGATGATGTTGAGATGGCATGATGTTGATGTTGATAATGACATTGATGAGATATAATGTTGATGTGAACAATGTCATTGTGTCATGTGGATATATATATGGATACCCATGGGGGTGCATGACTGGTTATCCTTGTGGGGAATGATTTGTTCCTAGTCAAGTCATGCATTGATAGTGCCCATAGTTGTATGATATGTATGTCCACCTGGATGCAGTGACCAGTTGGTTACCCTTGTGAGGAAGGACGTGTTTCTAGCCACGGTCAGTGCTCCAGTGAGCCCATATTGGTGTGTTATGTATGGACATGGAGGGCGCATGACGGGTTACCCTTTCGAGGAAGGATGTGTTCCCAGCCAGGTCATGCATTGATGATGCCCATGTTTCATACTTCATACTGCACTGATGGAAATAGAATGAAGGCATGCGCACACCTGTGGGTTTCTATGGGCTGAAAATGCAGGTACTAAGGGGCCATCGGGTTTGGAATTCCCTAGCGCTGCTGGCTGATCACTGGGGGGGGATGGCCAGTGCACGACATGATGACCCTGATAAGTGTTTGTCGTATCGCTTCAAAACATTTAAATTACGCTAATTCTGTAGCACAGGATTAACCTAGGTCGACTCAGAGACACAATCAATATGGTTCCAACTTCAATTCACTAATAAATAAAAGGGGGATTTTTATCAAACAGTTTGCATGCGCTAAATGAAAATTGCAAAAACACAAATTACGACTAAAGACCAATGCAGAAACTAACAGAATTGCAAGTAATGTAAAACAAATTAAAGAGCATCAATCCAATTCACCAAACCAAGCTATTCGAATCATCATCGTTCTCAGAAATTTATCCTATTGTGAAAGTTCATTCAATTTCATTAGAAGCAGTTCAATCGAATTAACCCCTAAATTAATTGAAACCACAACCCTAATTGAAATATCATCCAATTAATCTGTGATTTATATTCGAAATTAGGAAATGAATCCATAACCTAATCCACTTTCAATCCTAAACGCATTCATAATCATGAAAACAGAATAGCAATTGAAGAAGAAAGTGAACATTCACACAGAATTCGAAATACTAAACCATAACTCAAATTCTTCTCTTGCTTGGGTTGAATACTTGGATTGATTGATTATTTAGCCTTACATGATCATCATCAATGAAAGTCCCATGAAATAAGTGCAAGAAAATGGAAGAAGGGAAAACGAAAATGAAGAATAAGGAAGAACAGTTGAGAGAAAATAAGAGAAAATGTTTTGATTCTAAAAACTTAAAAAGAGAAATGTAAAACTATTTTTGCAAAATGAAATGTAAGGTAATAATTCCTCCTAATGTCACTAATATATAGTGACTAAGTCTGAAGAAAAGAATGGGCCATGAACAACCCATCAATTCTAATTATTTATGCTATTTACACCAATAAAAATCCAACTCGCAGCCCAAAATACAAGTGCAGTGGTTCTGAATTCAAAGCCCAAAATGACCCTCCAAATGGCAGAATTGGCCTTGGCTTATTTCTGAAAAACTTGTAGATCTTTTCATTATCTTTCCAAGGACTACAAGAACTCTCAATTCGAAGTTCCGTAGAGCTCTGTAGGTCTTGCACAAGGCAGATACATCAAGTGAGCATAAAATCCAAAAATACGCAACAATTAGCAATTAAGCCCACTAACTTGCCTAAGACAAAAACTGAATTAGAATGGGAAAATAAAAGTCCAAGAGAAGTCAAATAAGCTAAGAATGATAGAGAATATTTAACTAAAGGCACTCCATCAAAATACCTCACACTTAAACATTTGCACTCCTGGGCAAAACTAAAAGAAAGACTAAGAGAAAATTTCAAACTAAAGTAAATAAAAAATTTAAAAGAAAAGGATGAACAAGACTCACATATTTTTCAATGAATCATAACAATGCACAAAAGTGAGAAAGATGAAAGACGGAAGAATGATATTACGGTAACAAACAATCCATGAAAACATGATCACAAAGTGCAAAGTGGGAAAGTAGTCAAGTGTAGAATTAAGAATGTACCAAGGTAATAGAAATCTCTCAAAGGGCAACACTCAACCTCATATAATGTGTATGACTTTGTGTTTACACTCAAACACCACATGCAACTATCACATCCAAGTATTGACAAGACTCTAATTCATTCAACTTGAAATACACATGCATCAAAAGATCAAAAAGGACTTTATAGGCTTGTAATGAATGGCTTAGGTAAAGGTGGATAAGAAAAAGGATATTTAGGCTCAAACTAAGAGAAAAGAGGGGCAATGGGGAGCAAGCCAACAAGTTAAAAGAGGGGTAGAAACAAAGAAATGAGATTTAAAGGAATTTACAAGGATGAAAATCAACCATAACAACTTTTATTGCATTTTCTTTTTCTTTTTATTTGCTTTTCTTTTTCCTTGTTTATGCATTTTTGTTTCTTTGAACGTTTGCTTTGTAAACTATTTCTTTTCTTTTCTATTCTTTTCTCATCATCATTTTTTTTCAAATCAAAACAAAAGCAAATAAAAATACCCCACACTTGTTTAAAACCCACTCCCAAAACAATTCCAAAGCCCATTTCCTCCCTAAAGTTAGGATAACTTGGTTTTCCATTCTTTTAGTTTGCAATGAGCTATATAAGAAAGAAAAGGCTAAAGGCTCAAAAAGGGGTGAAAAAATGGATATCAACACAAGGATAGGTTTATTTGGCTAGTGGCTAAAAGAAAGAAGGCCTAAATCATCTCAATCAAAGCATGTGCAACAAGGAATGTCAAAAGAAGCAAGACAAAACATAGAGTAATCTAGCACAAGGGTGAATTCACACATGAAAGAACATATCCACAAAGGCTCAAAAAATCACAAGGCATAATTCTACCACACATGATTCATCTTAAATTCTTTTTCTCAAACCTACTTATCACTTCAACAATTGCAACAATGATTCACATCAAGCATGAAATCTCTCAATCCAACCAAATTTTTAACATTTCTCACAATTTATGCAAGTTAGAAATCCTATGAAAAACATGAAAAAATGCCTAAATTCAATAAAAACAGCAACAAAAATAGAAACAGCAATATAAACAGACAAAAAAACAGAAACATACAGACTCAAAAACTAAAACAGACAATATAACCAGAAAACAGATTTTGGAATCTTTCACCCCACACTTGAAATGCACATTGTCCTCAATGTAAGCATGTAAAGAAATGCAAACAAAGAGACAACAAATAAAAGAAGGGAAAAGGAAACTCTCGAAATGTCATTCAAGATGCTTCATCACACAAAATTGGTAAGACCAAAGAGATGTCCGCCACAAGCTCCTCCTCCACTTGAGGGCTCTCATGAAATACTTTGAGTTGGTGACCATTGACCTTGAAGACTTTGCCGGTAACTTCATTTTTAATCTCAACTGCACCATGGGGAAAAACATTAGTAATAACAAAAGGTCCATCCTATCTAGATCGAAGTTTACCGAAAATAAGCTTAAGGCGAAAATTGAACAAAAACACTTTTTGGCCACTATGGAACTCCTTTCTAAGAATCCTAGAGTCATGAAATTTCTTCACTCTCTCTTTGTAAATCTTGGAATTCTCATAGGCTTTTAAGCGGATCTCTTCAAGTTCTTGCAACTGAAGCTTCCTTTCCATACCCGCTTCATCAAATGTCATGTTACAACTCTTCACCGCCCAATAAGCACGGTGCTCAATCTCCACCGGTAGGTGGCATGCCTTACCAAAAACCACCCTATAGGGAGACATCCCCAAAGGTGTCCGGTAAGCGGTCCTGTGAGCCCATAAAGCATCCTCAAGTAGCTTGCTCCAATCCTTTCTGTTTGGTTGCACCACCTTCTGTAACACTTGCTTGATCTCTCTGTTAAAAACCTCTGCTTGCCCATTAGTTTGGGGATGATAAGTTGTAGCAACTCTATGCACAACCCCATACTTCTGAAGCAAGGATGCCAATGATCGGTTACAGAAATGGCTCCCCTGGTCACTGATAATGGCTCTAAGCACACCAAACCTGTAGAAGAAGCATCCACCTGATCAATCTAGGTTTAGCATCAGGCTTCTTCAACAGGTACTTCAAAGCTGCATGGTCAGTAAAGACAGTGATATGGGAGCAAAGCAAATAAGATCTAAATTTATCTAAAGCAAAAACAATAGCCAAAAGCTCCTTCTCAGTGGTGATGTAGTTAACTTGGGCTGCATCTAAAGTGCGTGAAGCATAAGCAATGACATGGGAGAGTTTACCAACTCTCTGTGACAACACAGCCCTAAGTGCATAATTAGAGGCGTCACACATCAGCTTAAAGGGAAGCTCCCAATCTGGTGGCTGCATGATGGGAGAGGTAGTCAGCTTCTTCCTCAATCCCTCAAATGCCTCTTTGCAAGGCTGGTCAAATGTAAAGTCTACATCCTTTTGGAGAAGCTTGGACAATGGCAATGCAATCTTACTAAAATCCTGAATGAATCTCCTATAAAAACCTGCATATCCAAGAAAAGAACGTACTTCCCGCACAGAAGTGGGGTAAGGCAAAGAAGTAATCACATCAATCTTGGACTTATCGACCTCAAGACCTCTACTAGAGACCAAATGCCCTAAGACTATACCCTCATGCACCATAAAATGACATTTCTCAAAGTTAAGAACAAGGTTATCTTAATACATCGGTCAAGCACTCTAGAGAGACTATCCAAACATGGATCAAAAGAGGAACCATAAACAGTGAAATCATCCATAAACACCTCCATGCAACTCTCTAATAAATCAGAAAAGATGCTTACCATGCACCTTTGGAAGGTGCCAGGTGCGTTTCATAGGCCAAAAGGCATCCGGGTGTAAGCAAATGTGCCAAATGGACAGGTGAATGTGGTCTTGTGTTGATCCTCTGGTGCAATATGAATCTGCATGTAACCAGAAAAACCATCAAGAAAGTAATAATGTGATTTACCTGCCAACCTCTCTAAAACTTGATTAATGAAGGGAAGAGGGAAATGGTCCTTGCGAGTGGCCTGGTTGAGTCTCCTGTAATCAATGCAAACTCGCTAACTGTTAGCCATTCTAGTCGGAATCAGCTCATTATCTTGATTCTTCACAACTGTGAGACCCGACTTCTTAGGAACCACTTGGACAGGTGAAACCCAAGTGCTATCTGAGATGGGATAGATGATTCCTGCCGCTAGTAGCTTTGTCACTTCCTTCTTCACCACATCCAAAATAGTGGGATTCAGCCTCCTCTGTTGCTGCCTCACTGGCCTAGAGTCATCCTCCAAAAGTATTCGATGCATGCATATAGAAGGATTAATGCTAGGAAGGTCAGCAAGGGTCCATCCAATGGCCTTTTTGTGGCCTCTCAAAACATGCAACAGCTTCTCTTCATGCTCAAGTGACAGGCTGTTAGATATGATGACTGGAAGCTGCTGAGCCTCATCTAAATATGCATATTTGATGTGCTCAGGCAGTGACTTCAACTCCAAGGAAGGTGGCTGAATGGTGGAAGGCAAGGAAAGACTGGGGGTTGAGGGAAGTGGGATAGTAGGCTCAGAACCTGTATCTGTACCTGCAACACAATCAGAGTGAAGTGTGGAGGAAATCTCCGCACAAATACTACACACAATAGCAGAATCATCACAGGCACAATTACAAAAGCCAAGATCAAAAAGAAAAATCAGAAAGTAAATCAGAAATATCTACACTATCTATTGCAACATCAATGATATCAAGAAGAATGACAAAATGTTCCTCTACAGGATGTCTCATGGCCTCAAAAATGTTAAACCAGACAACGTCATCACAAAACTCCATAGACAAAGTTCCTGCATACACATCAATTTTGGTCCTGGCTGTCATCAAGAATGGTCTCCCTAGGATCAATGTGGAACCATGGCTGGAAGACTCATTCTCCATGTCCAAAATATAAAAATCCGCAGGGAAAATCAAATTATTAACTCGTACCAACACATCTTCAATAAGTCTAAGTGGAAGCGCAACACTCCTGTTGGCCAAGTGAATGATAACACCAGTGGGTTTCAACTCACCAAGGTGTAGTGATTTGTAAACTGATGTGGGCATGACATTAATGGAGGCTCCAAGATCACACATGGCATCTGTAAAAGTAATACCTCCAATGGTGCATGGAATAGTGAAAGTGCCAGGATCCTTGCACTTCTTTGGCAAGGTGGATAGTGGCATGGAATCAACAGTCTTGCCCTGTATGAGTGCAGATACATTCCTGCCCATCTTCACTTGCTCATCTCCCTTTAGCTTCCTCTTATGAGTGCACAAATCCTTCAAAAACTTTGCATATTTTGGAATCTGTTTGATGGCATCCAATAGGGGAATGTTGACTTCAGCCCTCTTGAAAATATCAAGCAAATCAAAATCAAATTCCACTTTCTTTGCAGAAATGGATCTAAAAGGAAAAGGTAGAGGAATTAGAGGAGTATGCTTTGGTGCAGAATCTGATTTAGCACCAACAACTGTTGAATCTGAAAGCTCCTTGCCACTCCTCAAGGTAATGGCATTCACACTCTTTGGATTAATCACTGGTTGTGCTGGAATGTTGCCAAAACCTTGCTGCTGCATCTGGTTGACAGTTGTAGCTAATTGTCCAATCTGAGTCTGGAGGTCTTGGATGGTGGCACTAACATTCTGTTGAAACTGAAGGTTGGTGGTGGCCATTTGCTTCATCAAGTCCTCCAAAGAAGGTCCAGAACTGGTTTGCATAGGTTGTGTAGGTGGTGTAGGTGCAGGTTGCTGGAACTGTGGCTGTTGTCTGAATGAGGGAGGTTGGTATTTGGTGGTGGCAGGCTAGAAGTGCTGTTGTGGAGGTCTGAAGGGCTGCTGCTGTTGTGGTGGACTAGGACCATACCTCAAATTTGGATGATCTCTCCAACCAAGGTTATAAGTGTTAGAGTAAGGATTATACTGCTGTTGAGGTCTAAATGGTTGTCCAGGTTGCATGACAGAAACTTCAGCAGCTTGTTTTGTCTCTTGGAGAGTGGGACATGCATCTATTGGATGATCAAGCGCATAGCAGATACCACAAAGTCTTGGTTGGTTGGCTGCCATCACATTCTGTTGTTGACCAATAGCAAGCTACCTCACAAGGGATGTCCACTCTATCAATTTGTTCTCCAACCTCTGGTTATCAGCAACCATAGAAGCAAAAACTTCATTTGCAGCCTTGGATGTAGCAACACCTATAGTACCAAATTGTTGATAATTGGCTGCCATGTTAGAAATCAACCACCTTGCAGCAAGAGGGGTCTTGTCCATCAAAGCACCTCCACTAGTTGCATCTATCATACTCCTGTCCATCAACATCAAACATTCATAAAAATACTGAATTAATAATTGCTCACTGATTTGATGGTGAGGGCATGTAGCACACAGCTTGTTGAATCTCTCCCATTACTCATACAATGTCTCCCCAGCTAGTTGTCTTATACCGCAAATCTCCTTCCGGATGGATGCTGGAAAGAATTTCTCCAGAAATCTTCGCTTCATATCTGTCCAAGTGTTGATAGGATCTGGTTGAAGGTACAACCAGTCCTTGGCCACACCATCCAGTGAAAAAGGAAATGTTTTCATCTTGACATAATCCTCATGAATGTCATGTGGTCGCATGGTGGAACACACTACATGAAACTCCTTAAGATGCTTGTGTGGATCTTCACCTGCAAGACCATGAAACTTTGGAAGCAAATGGATCAGTCTAGATTTTAGCTCATAACTGACCTCAGTCTCAGGATATTGAATATACCAAGGTTGGTAAACAACATCAGGTGTAGCCAATTCCTTAAGAGTTAGGTTGTTATTAGCCATTGTATCAAGATGTGTAGAACTAGAAGGATTAGAAGTAAATTCAGAATCAAAGTCAAAAGACACTATGCTACTGTCTAAAACTACACTATCAAAGTCATCTAAACTAATATTATGTCTGTTCAATCTGTGAAATGTCCTATCTATCTTAGGATCATATGCATGTAATTCACTTGATGTGGACCTAGTCATACACAATTCAGCTCCTAAGGAACAATAAACACAAACAACAAAGAAATGTCAGCCAGCTACTCTACCAAGACACTACTCACTATATATGCTGAAATGAAATAGAAATTGGAAAATTGCCCTAAATTTTTTTAAAAAAATCTAGAAAAATAACAGTGAAAGTCTAAAAATCATGATTGATTTTTGTGATTTTTTTTTATTTTTAAAAATCATGAAAATAGAAAATTACCTCAAAAGTGACCTAAATGAAGGAATTTCGCGATTTGGACCCCTCTTGATCATGTTCATCCTTCACAAGGCCACCTTGATGCATTAATTTTTCACACATTCTGGGAAAATTTCAGCTCATTCCGAGATAGTTTGCTGTGAAATGACCAGAATGCCCCTGTGCAAATTGTAAAAACGGTGTTAAAACTCCTACTTAGAGGCCGAATTTGCCAATTTTAACCCAGACCCAACCCCTAAAGGGGTTGCTTTTATTTAAAATGGGGGAGAAACTTTGGAAAACAAATTGCAAAGCAGAAATGCACAGGTCTAAAAAATTCTGGACAGCAAAATGACATTACAAATGCAACTACACTACACAAATTCTCATCCTACTACTCCTCTATTTTTTCCCTGTTTTTGGTCTGTTTTTTGACAGCACACATGCAACTACATCATCCACACTTCATAATGAACAAGAACATTCATGCAATTATGTAACAAAGTGCAGTTGTGCAGCAAAATGTAAATATGCAGTGAATGTAACTTTTATATATATATATATATATATATATAACTACTACTATGAACTAGTTACAGTGAATTAAAGCTAGCACACAATGAATCGTGTCCCCGGCAACGGCGCCAGTTTTGATAAGCGTTTGTCGTATCGCTTCAAAACAATTAAACTACGCTAATTCTGTAGCACATGATTAACCTAGGTCGACTCAGAGACACAATCAATATGGTTCCAACTTAAATTCACTAGTAAATAAAAGGGGGATTTTTATCAAACAGTTTGCATGCGCTAAATGAAAATTGCAAAAACACAAATTACGACTAAAGACCAATGCAGAAACTAACAGAATTGATAACAAGTAATGTAAAACAGATTAAAGAGCATCAATCCAATTCACCAAACCAAGCTATTCGAATCATCATTGTTCTCAGAAATTTATCCTATTGTGAAAGTTCATTCAATTTCATTAGAAGCAGTTCAATCGAATTAACCCCTAAATTAATTGAAACCACAACCCTAATTGAAATATCATCCAATTAATCTGTGATTTATATTCGAAATTAGGAAATGAATCCATAACCTAATCCATTTTCAATCCTAAACACATTCATAATCATGAAAACAGAATAGCAATTGAAGAAGAAAGTGAACATTCACACAGAATTCGAAATACTAAACCATAACTCAAATTCTTCTCTTGCTTGGGTTGAATCCTTGGATTGATTGATTATTTAGCCTTCCATGATCATCATCATTGAAAGCCCCATGAAATAAGTGCATGAAAATGGAAGAAGGGAAAATGAAAATGAAGAACAAGGAAGAACAGTTGAGAGAAAATAAGAGAAAGAGTTTTGATTCTAAAACTTAAAAAGAGAAATGTAAAACTGTTTTTGCAAAATGAAATGTATGGTAATAATTCCTCCTAATGTCACTAATATATAATGACTAAGTTTGAAGAAAAGAATGGGCCATGAACAACCCATCAATTCTAATTATTTATGCTATTTACACCAATAAAAATCCAACTCGCAGCCCAAAATACAAGTGCAGTGATTCTGAATTCAAAGCCTAAAATGACCCTCCAAATGGCATAATTGGCCTTGGCTTATTTCTGGAAAACTTGTAGATATTTTCATTATCTTTCCAAGGACTACAAGAACGCTCAATTTGGAGTTTTGTAGGTCCTGCACAAGGCAGATACATCAAGTGAGCATAAAATCTGAAAATACGCAACAATTAGCAATTAAGCCCACTAACTTGCCTAAGACAAAAACTGAATTAGAATGGGAAAATAAAAGTCCAAAAGAAGT
>QARZ01000579.1:35412-170434 GCA_013407115.1 Glycine latifolia
ATTAGCAATTAAGCCCACTAACTTGCCTAAGACAAAAACTGAATTAGAATGGGAAAATAAAAGTCCAAGAGAAGTCAAATAAGCTAAGAATGATAGAAAATATTTAACTAAAGGCACTCCATCAGACCCTGATAGGCGATGAATCATTTTCCTGTGAGAGGCTATTTCCCTAGATATTGTACCACATTGCATGGTTAGAGTGGAATCAGGTGCATGCATCATTCTGAGTATGATTGTTTGAGTTGTGAAATGAATTGGATGATTGGTTTGTCGAGTGTGTATTTGACTGATGGATTTTTGGTAATGATTGTGGTTGTTAATGTTGTTTCCTTTCCAATTGTTGTTATCTGAATCTTGCTGGTTTTATATAATAAACTCACCCTTGCTTTTGTTGTACCGTGTGGTTGGTATCTGTGATGATCGCGAACCTTCGTTTGTGTGAGCATATGAACAACATTAGGTGACTCTACAGAGATCTTCTTTTTGGTTGGAGCCGCCGAACCGACGTGATAACGTTGGAACTCTTTTTAGAAAAGACTTGTGTTTTGTTAATAAACTATTTCTTACTTAGTTCCTTGATTCTTTTTGTTGGTCATGTAATTCCAGACGTAAATATTTGTAAATACAACTAGATTATATCCTGGCATGTGAATGATATGTAATGTTTTAAATGTACATCCATATGTATCCATCTATGTATTTGTTCCATTGTATGATAATTGTATTATTGTGAAAAATTTACTACCATTTTCATAATCAAATTAATGGAGTTTTTAGTAAAATTGAAATTCACACGATTAGAGTTAGTGATATCGTAGCGATGAGGCCGGTCGTTACAATTTCTATCTTAGAAAAATCATATTTACCAAAATTTGGATGTCTATGTTGATGACATGATCATGAAAAGTAGGAAAGGAGACGAGCATTTGGGTTACCAACAAGAAATGTTTATGTAGTTCAGGAAATATAACATAGGGTTCAATCCTGCCAAGTGCCCCTTTGGGGTATGTGCTAGAAAGTTCTTAGGATACATGCTAATTGAGAAAGGAATAAAGGTGAATCCCGACAAGTGTAAAGTAATCTAGGAAATATGAAGCCCCAAGATGGTGAAAGAGATCCAACAATTATTGGGACGGATAGTTGTTTTGTGATAAGTGTCATATTTTAGTTATTTTTAAGATTAGAATGCTAGCACTTATCTTTTGATTTTAGTAGTTTTCTTATAAACTTCCCTTAATTCTAGCTGTTTTATATAGTGTACATTTATAAATGTTTTTGTTTAAATATGGAAGATTCATCCATGCATTTCTCATGTTTTGATGGTTATTTCTTGGATCCAAAAACCAAGCCAAGATGAAGAGCACCAAGGGTTATTATGAAGATTTTGTTAGTGTCACTCGCTTGGGCTATCAATCTGAAAAACAATATGAATACACTCAAATACCAAGAGAGGGGGTGAATTGGTATAATCTTGACCTTTTAAAAAACTTTATGAAATCAAAGGTTAAGGATCTTTATCACTTTTAAAACCAATAAGACTTCAATTCAATCAAACCACTTAGTCCAAGACTCTAATGACAAAAACCTGCACTTGTTGATTAAGAAAGAAATCACAGTTGTCAAGAGATCAAGATAGCAATAAGAGATAGCATAATAGAATTCAACACAAGCACTTATATTGGTTCACTTCTCAAGAGAAGCTACATCAAATTCTTCTAATCAAACAAGATTAGAGTTCTACTAATTCAAATATGTTCTTTGACAAGCTGTTACATGTGACTATCTTTATCAACCCTAGATAAAGAATAAGAATTCTAACACCCTAGTAGAAAAAAAATCACAAAGAACCTAAGAACCCTACTCAGTTCTTTACCCCTATAGAACACTACTCTAGAAAGCTTGAAATAAACTATTTGACCTTAGTTTTACAACAATTTCAAACACAACAATTATCTAGAAAGATTCAAGAGAAATACAAACTGTGATCCTCAATGAATGAATGAATATTACTAATCACTTCTAGGTTGCATGAATGTTAAAGCACAGAATCAACTCTCTTGAACTTTTTTTCAACATCTTGTCTTAACTCATCTTTATTTATGAAGCATGTACTCTTTTCATCTTAAGCAAGAAATCAATTACTCAGAAAACTGTTTCTTGGACCTATGAAAGCTTAGTAAGTGTTGGGTATTTCGTATTCTCAGATTGTATGATGTCTATTAAATCACAGACCCAAACAACTTTAAATAGAAAACAATTTTTCAAACAGAACGTAATCAATTAAAACGACATGGTAATTGATTATTTTATCAAATGTAATCGATTAAAATGTTCTTGAGCCAATCTGGAGAACTGCTAAGAACAATGTAATCGATTAAAGCAGTCTGGCTTAGTTTATGAAACAAGCCTTGGTAATCGATTACAGATAACGATAATCGATTAAGGCAGTCATGTACAATGTTAGAATAAGCCTAGGTAATCGATTATAGATTGTGGTAATCGATTAAGGCAGTCATGCATGTTTTAGAAATACAACTATGTAATCGATTACGTTTTGCTTGTAATCGATTAAAGTCTTCTTCATGGCTTTTCCAGAAATAACACAAGCTGGTAATCGATTACTTATTGGTGTAATTGATTAAGGTAGTGTAGAATTTGATTTTTCCAAAAACATTAGCCATAAGAATATCCTTTTCAATGCAAGCATGAAACCTTATGTTTTCTTTAAACATGCATGCATG
Organism: Glycine latifolia; assembly: GCA_013407115.1. Lineage (NCBI taxonomy): Eukaryota > Viridiplantae > Streptophyta > Magnoliopsida > Fabales > Fabaceae > Glycine > Glycine latifolia. The sequence goes on from QARZ01000579.1 coordinate 38,154, forward strand.
TATATGAATATGCTTTATGCAATGCAAGGATCACAAGGAAAACTTCTTGAATCAACTAGACAATTTACAAATGCCTTTTAAATTGACTGGCATGTTAGAAAGCTAAAAATCTTAAGTAACTTCAGCTTTGCCTTGATCTTCTTCCAGCTCCCCCTATATCCAACACAATCAACTCGCTTGGGCTAGTGACATTCCTTTAACATGAAGTTATCAACTCACCTAGGCGAATGACATAACTTCAGCATGAAGGAAGCAACTCACCAAGGCAAGTTGGTTAGGCACATCTTGAATCATTTCGTTTAAAATCCATGCACAGTAGCAAGAAACCGGAAGAGAGTTCAGAAACCAGTGGAAGAAAGACAAAGTAAGGAGAGAGAAGATATAAAAAATAGAATTGGAGTTGTAGAGAAGTGACTATGGATCACATCCTTCATCATTTCTTCTGTTGATCTTATGCTCTACACAATGATCGACTAGTTTCTTCAAAGGATTGGATGTAATCTTCATACCCTTATGTATCTCTTTTTGATATATATATATATATATATATATATATATATATATATAAATCTTTTCTACTAATTACTGGTGATTACATTCTGTTTCGTAATGCTTGATTCTATTTGTCACTAGTTTAATGAAATTGGATTTTAAGTTTGACTGGAAAGTACTCTTAGAATTTAAGCTGAATGAATTTACACTTTATGTTACGTTGCTAAGAATAGAGCATAATGTTTTGATTGCAAATAGCACGAGATTATGATTGTAATGCTAGGATATTTTATTTCATATGCAAGGAATCAATATCCGATAAATATTCTTAGTGATGTTAGAAAATGATTCATATGTATTAATATTATGTGGATAATGAGGGTCTGAATGATGAAATCCAATCCTACGTTTCTATTGAATTAATTAAATTCATTTTACTTGTTTTCATAATTTTATGTATTTCTGACGCACTAATTCTATTATTCCATTATTTCTGTTAAACCCATGAGATTTCGATTAAATTTGTTGTACATAACTATTAACTGTTCACAAGTCCCTATAGAGACGATCTCTTTTATAAAATCTGTAACTTGAGATGACATTGGTACGCTTGCTAATAGTCTAACACTTTGACAAGGTTCATAGAAAAAATGAGCCCATGCATTTCCTTTCTTCAAACTAATGAGGAAAGGAACTAAGTTCAAATTGGATGAAAAATGTGAGGAAACTTTTCAGGAAGTAAAAGAGACGTTGTCGTCACCACCAACACTTGTAAAATCGATGATGGGAGAGACATTATACCTCTATCTCGGTGTGGTAAATGAAGCGATAAATGCTACTTTGGCCAGAGAAACATGTAAGTGTTAGAGACCAATTCATTTTGTAAAAAATATGCTCCAAGAAGCCAAATTTAGATATCCAAAAATGGAGAAGGTGGTCTTCGCTCTTATGACAACAATGAGACGATTGAGGCAGTACTTCTAGTCACATCAGATAATGGTGTGAATAGATCAACCTATTTGATGAATTTTGCATCGACTTGACTTAGTTGGGAGGATAGTCACATGGGTAGTTAAGGTGTCGGAACATGGCATACTTTTCAAACCCTGACAAGCAATCAATGGGCAAAAGCTAGCCAATTTCATTGCTGAGTTGACTTTTGAGTACCCTAAAGGAGACGAAGTATGGACGATATATGTAGATAGGTTTTCCCATGAGAAAGGAAGCAAAGTTGGGGTCCTATTGGAATCTTTAGATGGTTTCATAGTAGGGCAAGCCTTAGCTTTTGGTTTCTCGACAACAAACAATCAAGCAAAATATAAAGCTTGCATTACTGGAAGGCGCCTAGCTGAGGAGCTAAAAGCCAAGAAAATAAACGTAATGAGTGACTCCAAGCTGGTAATTTTCCAAATTAATGAAGAATGGCAAGCAAAGAATGAGCTCATGCAAAAATATTTGGTGAAGGCTAAAGCCATGGAAGCAAAATTTGAATTTACTTAGTTCTCGTACATATTGAGAGGAAAAAAATAAGAACTGACGTGCTTTCTCAGGTCACAAGCACGCAATGTTAAGGGAATAATAGGATAGTGATTCAACACTCTTCGAGAACCTAATCACGTCCTAATAGTTGGAAATCAACAAAGATGGATAAGTATGATCGTGGCATAGCTCATTGATAGGAAGCTACCTTTCGATGACAAAGAAGCCAAGATGTTGCAGAGGGTGGCTATAAAATTTTGTATTTATAATACTCAACTTCACAGAAGAGGGTATTCTCATCCATTTCTAAAGTGTTGGTTACCCTCCAAACAAGCTTATGTCTTGGCAAACATTCATGGGGTTGTGGTCATCATTTAAGGGAAAATGCCTTGGCTAAAAAGACTTTAAGGGTTGGATACTATTGGCTAACGATTGAGGCAGACACTATAAGCTAGTCAGAAAATGTGATAGATGCCAAAGATGCTCATACCTACATAGTGTTCTCGTTGAGAAGTTACAAGTGTTGAATTCCCCATGAACTTTCTCTTGGTAGGGAGTGGACATCTTGGATCTTTTTCACCAAGTTGTAGGCCAGGTTAAATGCCTCATTGTTGCGATTGATTATTCACTAAGTGGATTGAGGCAGTGTTGCTGGCAGAAAATTACAGATAAAATTGATGAGAATTTTATATATGAACAATCAATTTGTCAATTTGGGATACTTGAGACAATTTTCATTGATAATGGGACCTAGTTCATGGGAAATAAGTTTAAAGAGTTATTGGAAGGTTTAAAGGTGAAATATAGATTCTCTTTTGTCAAACATCCTCAGACAAATGGATCAGCAAAAGCAACAGATAGAGTGATTTTGAGGGGATTAAGAAGAAGGTTGGATTCCACAAAGGGGTGTTGGGCTGGGAAACTCCCGCATGTTCTTTGTGCATATAGGACTATTCTGCATTCTTCAATTGGAGAATCTCACTTTAGGTTGGCTTATGGTATGGAAGCAGTGATCCCTGTAGAAATAAGGGGGCCCTTATGGAGGGTGCTTAACTAGAATCAAGAAAACAACAAGAAAAACATCAAATCTGGATTTGACCTAGATGAATAGAGAAGAGGAGTTCCTTGCATATGGGATGCTTCATTAAGAAGGAGAGCTGAGGCCAGATATAATAAATGAGTTTCCCTAAGAAGTTTCTCAAAAAGGAGATTTGGTCTTAAGAAGGGAAGATGTCGGCAGAAGAAATGCCAAGGATGGAAAGTTAGCTGAAAATTAGGAAGGTCCTTATCGTGTTGTCAACAAGATCAAATGAGGCACTTATTTGTTGGAAACCCTTTTCAATAAGTGAATCCCATAAACTTGGAATGTGATGAATTTGCAGAAGTATCATAGTTGAGCGTCTGAGTAAATCATTTTATTTTCATATAAAAACTTAACATTTTTTTTGTAGTATCTTTGTCAGAAAAAGGCCATCCATGTATATCCGTTATAGTACGACCATTAATAAATGAAAAATTTCACACCAAAGAATAGCCAAGCAGTAACATGACAAGTCTCATGGTTATCACTCTTAGTTGGTAACTTCACCATAGTTGGTCGGTAGGAATGAAAAGTCTTGTGGGTACCACCCTGAGTTGGTAGCTTCAAAAGGCCAGCCACCATAGTTGGTCGGCAGGAACGACAAGTCGTGCAGTTACAACCGTTAGTTGGCAGCTTCAAAAGGCCGACCACCATAGTTGGTCGACATTAATGATAAGACTCACAGTTACCACCTCTAGTTTATAGCTCAGAAAGGTAGCCATTGGTCGACAGGAACGACAAACTGTAGTCAGGAGAAATGACAAATCAACAAATGCAATTAAAGGGATAAACTCATAAATGCAATTAAGTGTTCAGACTAAACAAATGCAAACATAGGGAACAAAAAGGAAGGAAAATAGTAGTGCTACATTGATCAGAATAAATTATATTTCAAAATAAATCCTTACGTATAAAGTAAGCTTCATTTTGTAAAAGAAAGAACAAGATGAATAACACTAAAATATAAATAAATGTTGAGGCTGAACAAGAGTTTCAGTAGAAACATCACTCCCTAAGGAGGGAGAGCATGTGTAGCACACGCCCAGGTTAAAAGAGAAAAGGAACTTCTAATGTCTTAAATCCTGAGTTAGGGAAAGTATCATCTTAGTTGTAGAGTGTCACCAAAAAAGAGGTGTACGGAAAGTTGGTTAGTGAGTCAAAACAAAACTAATAATGGGATAGGAGCAATGAAATGGCATTACTATTCTGTGGATGTTTGCCTCAAGTTGTAGACCTTTATTTTTTAGTCAAGCTAATCCGAAAACCTGGAAGTAAAACGAAATTTGGATGGAACTATCACATCCGAAGATGAGAGAATGAGTGTTTCATCAATCCCAAAGCCATCCGCAAGGGACATATTAGGAACCAAATCCCATCGGGTTGGTAGATCAAGCAACCACGAACGAGAAAACTACAAATGACAATCCCTCAAGCAGGAAGCAGTGTTGTAGGTCAAAAAGTCTTGGACATCAAGTGGGTACTCACAAATATTTGCAAACTCCAGAAGTAATGTATTGTTTAGATGGAATACTTCTTGGTCGACAAATGACTATCAATTAAACAGGCTAACTCGAGAAGGGTCACAGCCACAACCATTTGTGAGGGGCGTATACAAAGTCAAATCCCACTAAGTTGGTATAGTGGGAATTCGGGGACAATGAAGCCTCGAGTGTCTACTCCAACAACATAGTCTAACATCATAGACTAGAAGAGTTCAAGCACTAAGTTGAAGCCAACAACCAGTTCAGGGACTGATTAGGTGTTGCGAATTCGGCAAGTGTACCGTTCGTTTCAAGTAATAAAGTGAGTAAGTAAAGTATCGTCTCCACAGGGATTGAATGCAATCTTATTGCAGCTTATTATCTTAGAAATTGGAAGACAAATAATAAGTTTGAAGAAAATATGGTTGTATTTTAAGAACTACGTAAATTAAATAAATGACAGAAAATTAGCGAGAATTCAAAAACAAATTTAAATTAATTATTATGCAGTGATGAGAAATAATTGTGGCCAGAGCACATTCCCCTTTATTCCCTACCTTCTTTACTTGAATTGGTTATTAATTTCAATTGCTTCTAATTGTTCAGAGGATGTATTTTGGCGTAATTAGTTAAATCCTAATCCCTTAGTAATTTAACCCTTTAACCCAATTAGAAATCCTAATTCCTTAGTAATTCCCTATCAAGCTAAGCATTAAGAGAATACATCATATAAATTCTGCAATCATACATCCCTATCCCTAGGCAATTTACTGCTTTCAGAAATTAGCGTTCCAATATCCCTATTGTAATCCCTAACCCTTAGAACTTTACTAGAATGGCCAAATCTAATAAAGAATAATCCAATGAAGAACAAAGTAAAATAAAACAATTATCAGAATTTCATATTAATACCAATCAAGTTGCAGAGGAGTTCACATTGGTTCTGGCTCTAACCACAATAAGAGAAGTTAGCTAGACATGCTCAGAACTAACCTTAATCGCATAACAAACATGTATCTAGAAGAGAAATACAAAGAAAATAGAAGAAGTATAAACTGCTCCGTCTTCCTTTGATCTTCTCCTCTGACTCTAATCTCCTCTCCTATTATTCCCTGCGTTTCTGTCTATCCCCCTGCCAAAAAGTGTCTCTTTACTTCTCTAACACGTTCATATAGTTAATTAGAGTAACAAGAACCTTTTTTCCCAGTTATTTTCATGCCAAATCATTTAAAAAAAGGAAACTGCATAACTGTGGCGCGACTAGCGTGGGATCTCACGCTAATCACATGAGATAGCCGTGATGAAGGTTCTTCCTGACATGCTGGCGCTATTAGCTCGGAGGCTGGCGCGGATCGCGTGGCATGTTCGAGAGCACAAGTTGCTTCTTTTCCTCTCTTGTTGGTTTCTAAATAACAAAAATAATAATAAATGAGATAATAAATAAATAACTAAATAAACTTAACTAATTCTAGCCTATATTACTACTTCTTGAATGAATCATTAATCAATTAACCCTAAAAACTAATATATGCTAGCACATATCATTAGGCGATAATGCTCTACTAAAGAATGACACAGTTTGTGACCTTTCATCAATTAATCAAAGTAAACTAAGAACTTCAATGGAATATGAACATGTATTAATCAAGTAACCCCAAATTCTAACAAGGGCTTAACTTGAGATTGTAGTAAACCATTAAGAGGCAAGCAACGACAATCTAGGCAGACGACAATAGAATTATCATCTACACCATCAAGGTCACCGGTGGTTCTTTGTTGAGGTCACTGGGGACATCTTTCAACAGACAAAAGCAAAGGCGGATCCAATCTTTTACAAATCACAAATCCTGAAACATCTATTCAAACTATTCTAACAAGAGAAAATAAAGAAATAAGGAAAAAGGTCAGGTTCATAGTGGAAACCCCACATTATACACTCAAGTACCTTAAGCACAACGAATATGGAACCAAAAATGAATAGGTATTTATATTTTTGGCTCACCTAACGGCTTAAAGATTAGCCAATAAAGCGCAACAAAAATAAAGGAATTTATGATTGAGTCAAAATAGATATACACAATAAATGTGGAGTTTGAAAATTTTGCAGATTTTATGGAAGAATGCGTAAATGAGAAATAAATACCATAACACAACCACATACAATTTCGATGCAAGTACAAATAAACATCTAATAAAATACAAAAGTGAAAAGGGCCGTGAAGAAAGGTTCCTTGTAAAGCAAACATAGCTAAGTTGCAAAGGTAGAGTCTGTTGGATTCAAGGGGAGCTACTTAAAGAATGCAAAGGATCTTTGATTCAAGCATTGGTTTTGAGCTTTCAACATGCAATGGATGCCTTGAAGATAATTTAGTGTGAAATGTGTAAAAGAAAAGCAATTCTGGTGATCCAAGTGCATTGCATTCATTTAATCCATAATTAACTTAATTGGTTTCATAAAAATCACAAGGCTTTGATAATTTGACTAAGTTTTTAAACTGATTCAAAGATTTTTGGAAAAAATGCATTTTACACTGATGTAATTGATTACCTTAAGTCCTTAATCGATTATTTTGTTCTTAGTCTATTTTGGAAAAGCTTACAAGAACAATGTAATCGATTACCTATCGGAATAATCGATTATTTGACCTTTGTTTTAATGTAAACTGCCTTGTTGAACATTTTAATCGATTATTAATGGGTAGTAATCGATTACATGGCTATATATGATTTTAAGATTCTACTGGAATAATCGATTACCAGGATTCGTAATCGATTACACAACCCTTTAAGAAAAACATGTTGCACTGGAATAATCGATTACCATGTTTCGTAATCGATTACACAAGCCTTTTATAAAACATAGTGCTACTGGAATAATCGATTACAGCTCGAAATAATCGATTATTTTGCTCGTTATTCAAACCCAGAAAACTCATGAACATTTTAATCGATTAAAATGGTGATTTAATCGATTATATGGCGCGTTTAATCGATTACAGACAGTTACAAAAAGCTGTTATAAATAGGATTGATGCTCAACTTCTTTGACAACTTTGTGGAACATTACTCATACGTATTTTCTGAGCTTAAACAGTCTTATGAGCATTCTAAAGTGTTTTCTTAGGGTTTAATTGTGTCTTGCTCCATTGTGCATTGATTATGTGTGTTTAAGTCATTCTTGGAGCTTGAAACCATTTCAAGATTAAGGAAAGTTGTGCTTATTGTCTTTTAATTATTCAACCTGATCTGGTAACTTCATTTTGCATTGCATACTTTGGATTATCAGGTTGTTTCTCTCCTTAATCTAATTGTAATTTTCGTTTTGGATTTTCTTTTTAATTTGGCTATTGTAATTGGGTTCTTGCTTGTAACTAGAGAAGGGGTTCTCTAGGTGGAAGAACTGAGTAGTGTTCTCAGGTTCTTGTCTCTTAGAATCTAATAGGGTTTTAGATTTCTGTACTTTATCTAGGGTTGACAAAGGGAGACATTGTAATTGATTGTAAGAACTGAAAATTATAATAGTGGAACTCTAACCCAGTGTTGGTTGGAAGAAAATGGATGTAGCTTCATGGTTTTGAAGTGAACCAGTATAAATTGTTTCTTGATTCATTTGTTTGACCAGCAAAGTCAGTTTTGATCCATTGAATTCCTTGGGGCTGAGCTACTTGATTGAATAGGGTTTCTTGGTTTTGAAAAGTGATAAAGATCCTAGGAACTCTGATTTTGATTAAAGAAATTTTAATATACCAAGGTTTAACCAATTCACCCCCCCTCTTGGTTAAGTGTGAAGTATTCATATTCTTTTCAGAGTCTAGCGATAAAGTGTAGTATGAATAAGACAAGGACATGGAAAAGAGGAAGGGAAATAGTAAAACAAAAAAAATGCCTTGTCTTGTTGGAGATAAGAGGTTAAGTGGGTTAACTAACGCAAGGAAAATTAAATTGAAATGGAAAATAAATTGTTCAAAGAGTTAAGGATAACCGACATTTTGGCCCTTCAATAAAACTTCATTCGACAAGGCTAACGCTGCTTGTGTTTGTTACATGGTGCTGCTGAGATGAATTCTTGTCCACATGTACATCTTGGTTCACAGATTGTTCCTTAACGACATCATTTTGCTTAGCATGCTTGTCGGGAGATGGGCAAGTGTCATTCTGGGGTTGTTCCTCAACTTGGAGGGTTTCTTCTTCTTCTGAGTCTGAGGACTCACTAGTGGTCTTGGGTTCAACTTTAACTCAATTACTGCCATCATATTTGTAGAATTTACCTTCCACAATGGAGTACTCGGGCTTTGCAGGACCCAATCTCAAAGTTACCTTATGATTAAGGAACCATTGATTGAGGACATTCCGGAAAGAATCTTCAAGCATTCTCAAAGAGCTCTTCATCTTCTTTAACCTTTTCTCATATTCTTAGATCTTTTCCTATAGATTTTTCTTCTCGTCGTCCACTTTAAGAGGCCATATTGGGTATGTTTTACTTTTGTCAAGGTACCTTCCAAGAGGATTTGAAGCTTGAATAACTACTTGAAGTTTTCATGGGTTGCAGTCCTCTAAGTCAACCCTTCGGCTCCAGTAGTCCATCTCTTTTCTGATTCGTCCTTGGCACGTTGATTAAGGGTCTTCTCCCTTTCCAATCAATTGGCATTTTCGATTTTGAGGACCTCGAGATCCTTTTTAGCAATCGCTAGAGCATTTGACTTCTTTTTCAAATCCTTTAAAGGTTCCTCATCATCAAGTCCTTTCTTGATTGCCATATAATTAGTAAGCTCAAGAAAAACTTCACATAACAAGTAAAGAAGGACAGAGCTTTGACTGTTAGCAACAGTTATTTGATCAAGGATCTTCAAAAAGTAGAGGTCTTTGTGGATATCTTCCCAATCGCTCGCTTCTAGCATAGTCTTAAGGTTGGAAAAGACATTGTCGATGTTCTCCCAGATAGGAAGGACTAGCCTAGCTCCAGCAAAGTTTTAATGACCCACCACTATTACATAGAACTAAGAACTAACTTAAGCGGAATACTTTATTTTAATTCATTTAAAACTCTTCAATTAATTTATTTATGAAAGTATTTGTAAACTTTCCGCGTTTCAAAGGCCAAAAACTAAGACACATAAACCAAAATAAAACATCACATGATATCTATATATACAATATCATAGTTACCCAAATATCCTTAGAACATACATATTAACCTAAACCACACTATAAGGGTAAGCTACATAAACTCTAAGCTAGTCAACACTATACATAACTTTAAAGAGGAAAAAAAATGGATAACACGTCTTAGCCATCCGCTCCTCGCGTACATCAGATACAAGATCATCATAGGTATGAATCATATATGCAACAATGCAAGGTTAAGCTTGCAAGAAACAAGCATACTAAAATAGTATACAACTTAATAGTTAAAGAAAAACAAGCACCATCATATACATACAGAATATAATATTTGGAAATCATACTTAATGCATAATATTCTCATAATAATCATCACCATTAACTATCACATCAAGATTCAATCATCATACACCATCATCATCATTAGTCAATCAATCAATCTAGGAGTTAACCTAAGTAGATCCCTTAATATAGTCCCACTTTATGATTTGATCATCTAGGGAGATCTAGATTAATCCTGCAGAGGAAGTGTGGTTTTATGAAAGTGGGTAGTGGCTTACCTTGGTAATGCTAGCAAAGACCTTAACCTATCTAGGAGTTTTCCTACCCATCCATTATTTGGGACCTTTCACCGTTAGCCACCACCTAGAACCTCCAACACTAGGTTGAGGGCCTTCTTAGCAACCCCAACATATGTGCCTACTTGCAGCAACAATAACTAAACTTGGATTACATAAGGTTTAAGATACAACACCTTCGTGAAAACAATATGAACACACATAATAACCAAGAGGGGGGGTGAATTGGTTGAAACTTGACCTTTTAAAATCTTTTAGAAAATTAGAGTTATGGGATCTTTATCATAATTAAACCAAGAATGCTTCAATCAATCAAACCACTCAGCCCAAGAAAGCAATTACAAAAACTTCACTTGTTGAGTAATAAAGAATTCACCAAGAATCACAGGTTAAAATAGCAAGAAGAGATTAAAGAAGGTAATCAACACAAGGACTTATACTGGTTCACCTCTCAACAAGAGAAGCTACATCCAGTTCTTCTAATCAAAACTTGATTAGAGTTCCACTATTCCCAAAGTTTAGTTCTTACAAGCTTTACAACAATCACCCTTTATCAAACCTAGATAAAGAACAAAAATCTAAAACTCCTAGTGATCAAGACATAGAGAACCCTTCTCTACTCTTCCCTCTAGAGAAACCCACTCTAGAAAAAGCTTCAAGAACCCTTTGTAATAGTTACAAATAACCAAAATTTCTAAAATGAATTTACAAGCAAAGTTAATGGAGAGAGACAACCTGATGATCCAATGAATATGATTTACCAATCAGAGTTGAAATGAAAAACAAGTTTCAGAACTTCCTCTCCAAATGATTCTTTGAAATCTTGCCCAAGAAATCTTTCAATACAACATGAAGATTTGAATATATGGGACAAGAACTTTAGAACTCAGAATATCCTTTCTGTCTTTCAGAAGGCTTATGAAAACTTTGAAAATTTCGTAGAGTAATGTGTTGTTTTTTTCTTCAGAAAACCCATAAGCTATTTATAAAAACAGTTGCAACTGAATGTAATCGATTAAATCGTCAAAGTAATCGATTAAAACTTCCAATGTAATCGATTGTAAAGAAATTTAATCGATTAAAATGTTCTTCAGTTTTCTAGAAAGGATATATGAACAAAGTAATCGATTATTTCGACTTGTAATCGATTACTACATGGATTCTTCTTTTCATAAATGAACTAAGTAATCAATTACGGATAAGTGGTAATCGATTATCACAGTCAGGTCATGTTCTGTGTTTATACTGAGTAATCAATTACTTAATGTTCTTCAATGCTCAAGTAATAGATTACCAATATGTGTTAATCGATTAACACAGTCCAAAATAGTTTTTCCAAAAACTTGAAACTATGAGCACTTGTCTTTGATGCAATCATGAAATTTTAGACCTTTTTCACAAACCATGGGCTTTTGTAAAATCATGAATGCAAATCAATGAGTGATGTTTATGCAATGCAAAGGATCATAGGATGATTCTCTCCTAATGACATGTTAAAAGCTAAAAGACTCATCCATCTTTAGCATATTTCTTGATCTTTCTTTATGCTACCCTATGTCCAACACTTTGTACCCACCATCTCACTCATGGTCGGTCTCAAGGATCCAAGTTTCACCATTAACAACAATCCATCCCATATACACTAAAAAGATACCTAATCCTCTTGGGAAGTAGTTCTCAACACTTCATCATGCCATTCAGAGTTAAAATGTAAGGGCAATACTCATGAAGATACTCCACTAGATGGGACCCCTAAATCTCTTTATTGAGGCCGAGTTCTGGCATGGAACTCACCCTCCCAAGTATACCATTTTCCAATAACAACAAAAACAAAATCTTCCTAAAGGATATGGTTAACTCTTTTTCACACATATGGATGGTTCTCAAAGCAAGATTATTATCCACAACAACCATACATCATCTTTCATTATCAACACATTCACCTCATCAAATAGTATTCGTATAGATTCAATTCATCATTCATATCTCACTCATCAATCATGAACTCTTATCTACTTAATTAACACCATGAGACTTTTCATAAATCAAGTTATCATACTCAAACACCAACATCACCATATGAATGTGAGTTGCATGAGAATGACAAGAATCCAACTCAATTACACAATTAAGACTATATCATACTACAACAAGTAAGACATATACATATATCATCATTTCGACAATTAGCATTTATCAATCTTCATATTCATACATTTACCCAAACTTAACATAATCATCTTATATTATTTCATAAAACAAGTTAATTGCATTCGGGTACCTTTTGGAGAATCATATTTAAATATGTAATAGAAAACTAAGCTCACTTTAGTTTTGTTCTTAAGTCCCAAAATACTTGTGCTTAAGCCCCAAAACATATTGTGCTTAAACCCTAAAGTACCGTGCTTAAGCCCCATGGTTAAATCCCAAACAACTTATGTTTAAGCCCCGAAATTAAGTCCCACAATACTTGTGCTTAAGCCTCACGCTTAAATCCCAAAATACTTGTGTTGAAGCCCTAAAATACTTATGCTTAAGCCTCGAATGCCAAAATAATTGTGTTCAAGCCTCCGCTTAGGCCCCAAAATACTTTGAGCCTAAGCCTAAGGTTTGCAACTTTCAAAAAAATTTGAAAATCACTCCATGGCTCTCTAAAATGGCATCCAATGTTCAATAATTTTGAAAACACATAGTTTATAACATCCAAAACCAGAGATTAATATTTAAAACAAGAAATTAAGCTTCCTTTACCTCCATATAACCAAGAAAGAGAGATTTATGAATAAGGATGATAAAATGATGAACTTTGAGTCCAAGCAATGAGCTTTCCTCCACTCCAACAACTAGTCCATCTTAGCAACATCACCCCAAACCCAAAAACAACAATAAATGAAATTGAGACCCCTAAAACCAAGCTTTTTCATGAGCTCCCATGGATGTTCTATGAGAAAAATGAAAGTGTAACAAAGGGAGAAAGGAGAGAGGTCCTTACCACACTAGGAACAGCCCAAAGAACAACAAGAAGATGAGAAAGGAGCTTCATTTTGCACAAGGAGGACCAAAACTTAATCTCCAAAGAGAAGTATTCTCTTAGAAAAAAGTAAAATAGTAAAGAATGATATTTTGATTTGGTTTTCAAAAAGGGTTTTGTCTAGAGTTTACGATTCTCTCACTTCCTTCTCTTCACATCCCACACTTCACTAACTCACCCACCCTTTTTTCATAACCCTAGACCCATCCATTTAGATATACACACTCTAAAACTCATCAAAACACATATACAACATGAAATATACATAAACATAGCAAACAATCATTTGATAATTAATTATGACACTTAAATTTAATTTAATTACTCTTACAAATTAATTAAAACCACTTAATCAGACATTACAAAAAAACATAATGTTACAAAGGTTGTCAGGTTGGGTTTGGCCACTTGTGTTGCCACCTAGAAACCCCACACTGTCAACATCCTCGGGAAAAGGAATCTCAACTCGAACCTTCTGAGCGTTCATATCATCGACATTCTCAGAAGGATGAGGAATCTCAACTCAAACCTTCTTTGTGTGGTCCTCAATTTCCTTCGCTTCCCCTAAAGTTGTCTTCAGTATAGGAGATTTCTCAAAAGCAAGAAGCTCAAGGCTAACTAAATAATTTTTTTTATCTCACTTCCTCTTTTTATCAGTCGTGCCTTGGTCTATCTTGCCTTTGGAAACCTTCCCTTTCTTCAATATGGCATATCGAGCCCTTGCATCCATAAATTCTTCTGAAAATATAAAAACAAAAACATAAGAAACTGCATTGCATTGAAGGAAAGCAAAGATAGTCAAGAAAATATAGAAAGAAAAGTCCTTAACCATATTACCAAGAAAATCCTCCAAGGAATACATATCAAACTAATTTGGAGGAATTGGAGATGACATCTCGTGCCAAACTCGAAAAGAAGGGCCTTACATGTCCTTTCCTCCTTACTTAGAGATTCTTCTAGGGTTTTGTAATCCTTCAAGAGATCATTATAGTGATCCCAAGTCCAATATAAGGGAAATTTAGAGGCAAATAAATCCATTCCATCCTAGTTTTTTCCTACCACTTTGAGCAAAAGTTCCCAAGACTCTTTCTAAGAATAAATCCAAAAGTTTTCATCCTTAAAGGCTTAATAAAAACTCTCGTAAGCCTTAAGAAGTTTGCATTTGTCAGACACCTTGAAAGAAAGAGCCATAAATATGTCATCCAATTTCTTCCAAGTAACCTTATCCTCTTGTTTATTCTAATAAGGAACAAAGATGTGGCTGAACATAGAAATAGAGGGAAAGCGTTGACCCAACTGCAAAGCTTTTCGAAAGCTAAAACAAAGGCCTAGCCATTCGGGTACAATTGAGAAGGAAAAATTAAATAAAAGTTGAGGACCTTGAGTTAGAAATTCATGAATGGTAAAGTCATACCAAGGTCTTTAAAAAAGGTACAATACATGGAAGGAAATCTCGATATCGAAACTGAGGCAAAGACTTAGATATTCTATTTTTGGAAGGATTGTTGCTATTTGGGACATCATCATTATCCGAAGAGTTATAGGATTTTTCTAATAAGTCATCATAGTCAGATTCTGGCATGTCCTCATCCACACATGGGCTAATCGATGTTTTCATTTTTCAACCCTTGTGAGAAAATTTGCCCATTTAGGTTAGGGAGTGTCAGGATCCAAATGTTATCATGTCCATCTTAGGAAAGGTGCATAGATCTTAATTGGTTCACATGTTGGGGTCCGCAAATCGACTTAACTCCCCACACACTCTCACCAATCTAATCTATTCCAAGTGAAATGTTGGGAATCACAAAGTTAGAAATCGGTTGACTAGCCTCATCATTCATGGTAGAACTAGTTTCCTTGTCAGACAAAGAACATTCCTTATCAAAAGTCAGGTTCACATTATAAGAATGAAACTAGTGAGTAGCTTTAGTGTGCTCTTCAATAGCTTCTCGGCTAGCGTCAACACCTACCGCAGCCAAGTCAACTTGAAGTTTAAAAAATTCTTCTTTGGAAATGGTATGGCAGCCTCCTTTCTTTACACCATAGGGAAATCTTCAAAATAAGGAAATTCCATATATTGAGAAAAATCCATTGTGCTCTATGTTGTTTCCAAAATTTTGTCAAGGCTAGGGTCTATCCTGATCTCTATAAGATGGTCTCTACATACACGATTTGGGGACATCAGCAAATGGAGGATCACCCACACAACTAGACCTAACTGAATTTTTCCTCTTTCCTAAAACTACCCTAAGGATAGGTCAATAATCTATTCAGGGCTAAAATGATAGTTAGAAGAATGGAATCACCTCTGATGGGTACTACTACCCATCTAGGAGGACCCGTAATAGTACTAGATGGTGGCATCCCAAAAGGACGATATCCACTAGCAGTGGAACACATGGAACCATAAGCCTTTTCTTCCTATCGGTGGTAATCTTAACACAAATAATCACTAGAAGAGGATAAACTCTAGGGAAATCAAGACAAAGGGCTAAAGGGGAAACGATGTACCTTTGAAGAAGGGAAACTCTGAAAAGGAGAAAGGAACTTTAATCCACTAGCACAACAAAATAATAGCACAACAAAAACGAAGATCAAAGAAAGGAAGCAGAGAAATGGCACAGAAAGGGAGCGCAAATGGAAGATCAACAAACGAAAAAAAGAAACGTGTGACAAGGGGTATAAATGATCTTGTGGGGCATGCGTGAAACCATCATGACACATATGTGAATAAGGATAATGGAGTGTGAAACCGTTGTGAAATGTAGGCGAGTAAGAATGAAAGCGTTCTTATTCAAATTTCAAATTATTTAAAATCACCTTGAGCCCAACAATAACTGTCAGATAGTTAGAGATGAAGAAACTCTGCTTAATAAAAAAGACATGTACTTGTGGCATTATTGAAGTACTATTCCAAAAGGGAAATCTTGCATCAGTCAAGTAAATATCCATATAACCTAGGTAGTTGATGTCAAGTCTTATAAGTCGGTAGCTTCTACAAAGAAGCAATCGACTTGGGGCCAACTACTCTAGCAGTGATATAACAACGAATAAATTGGGATACTATCTTAATCTGAACTGCCTAGAACCAAGTTCTCAATGTTTCCTATGAGTCCGCACTAGGAATGTTAGCACTTAGACTAGAGTGATAACCTTCCTGTTAACTACAAAGGGAGATTCACGCCGCAAGCATGGCACCTTATTAGAGACGTACATGCTACAAAATGACAGTTGGATAATCAATTCTGCAGCCAATAAGCATGGTATAAAATGCACCAAACACTAGAATGTTATTACCTCCATTTTCATTCTCTCATTCAACCTAAAACCAATATTGACTTGAGCGTTAGAGTGTATGTAGACACCATAACACCACCATGAGATTCAATTGACATCGTCGTGCTCTGCCAGTTGGAATTGCCTTTGCAATTCAACTCTAGGTCAGAATCTTTTTTGTACCAGATTTCCATCTCCTGAACCAAACACTTTACTTCTATTTAATCGATCCAAATTTGAATTTCAATTCTAAAATTTGATACTTGCTACACTATATATATATATTAGTGGTGGATCTAGGACCCTAAGTGAAGGGGGACAATCTATTTAAAAAATAAAATTAATAATTAGTAAAAGAAGTACAAAATTAAGGACACGAGGTTCATATGTGAATCCTTCATATATATATATATATATATATTATGTATCCTGGTTTAAGTAATATATAACTTTTTTCAATATAAGTAATTTATTTCCATAACAGTTGTGGAATGCATGAAAAACATACTACTAGTAACCAACAAAAGTTTAGTGCACTGGAAACATAATACACAAATAGTTGATTAGCTTTTTTATTCCTAAGTTTTACCTTTGCTGGAATACAAAACCCCAAGGTCCACCCTTTGTAGGCACTCCTACAAAACCCCAAGGAACACCCTTGGTAAGCCCACTTTTATGGAACCACGACAAGTATAGTCAAAAGTCCAGGATTCCATGAAATACCATCCGACTGGTCAGTACAACCTTCTATCAGGTGGAAGTCAAACTACCTCCTCACAAGCATCAAGGGAGAAGCTCCGCAAAATGAAAGAAAACGTCACAAGATGATTGACAATACCTTTAACCAAGTTAAAATTAAACCTAAAATGATCTTGTATCATCTAACTCTCTAATTCACGCAAAGTCATCAAGGTCTTGCTTCCTATAATAACCTTGATTTGTAAAAAAAGAAAAAATATATTAATATAATATTTGGCGCGATTAGCGCCGGGAGCGGCGCCGTTAGCGCCACGACTCAACCATGTGGTGCGATTAGCGCCAGAATGGTCCTGGAGATCCCCTGATTCGAATATCTAGCGCGATTAGCGCCAGAAACATGTCCAGACTCAAATATTTGGCGCGAATAGCGCCAGAATGGCGCTATTAGCACGAGGAACGCTGACAGGCCCTTATAAAAGCTCATTTTCACGATTTTTGGCCAAAACACTTGTTTTCTTCTTCCTCTGAGCGCATTCCTCCATTGTTGAGCTTGGGAAGCTCCATACCGCTCAACCATTGACCAAAACACTTCACTCCTAACATGAAACTTGTAGGGAATCATCCTATAAGCTAGAATCCTTCATCACTTTTCCCTAAAAATCATCAAACGGAGAGATCGTTTTCTCGAGGGAACTTCTCTGAACTTGAGTTTGGTGGGGAAAGGAGGCGATTTACGGACACCCAAGCTTGGAGAAGTTTTCCTCTAGCCTTCCTTGTCGATTTAGAGGTAAGAAACTCAAGTTTTATCGTTTGATTTGTGAAATTGTTCTTGAGGTGAATAGTGACCCATTTGAGTTAGAGCTGAAATTAGGTTTGGGTCCTTTAGAGAAGTATGCTTAGAAAGTTGTTGTGATGAAGGATTAGCTTTGAAATATTGATTTTATGGACTTTTGTGTTTGGCTTTGAGAAATGCATGTGTAGGAAGAATGTTGGTTAAATTGGTGATTGTAGGACATGCATGAGCCTTGATACCTGTACTATTTATGCTCAGGAGGCTATATAAACGGTGAAAATGCGTTGAAGTAACCGTTTTAGCTATGTTGTTAATATTCGAGCTTTGGCCTGTATAGAACTTTAAGCTCTTTGAATTGGCTTATACCAAGTCTTTGGGAGACTCTAGTGCCTTGGTTAGGCCGAGATAAACCCTGCTGAGGGTCTGTGAGTTGTCTATAAGATGGTTAGTTGTGATAACCTTAAGATAGATGACTAAGAGGTTTTACGGAAAGGAATGATGTTCCTTTCATTGTAACGGTTGAGGACCGTTGTTATGTGCTTATGCCTTGTATGGTTGGGTTGATTTTGATTGTGCCTGTGTGCCTTTATATAGGGCGTGACACCGAGGGTGTCAGTGGCGTAGACCACTGTTTTGGGGTTGAACTGCAGAGTGCGGCTTTGCCAGGTAAGTTCTTTGCTCTTGGGGAGTGTTTCTCACTGTCTGTGTTCCACCATACTCCAAGGGAGTGATGGTTGGATACATGATGCATGTGCATTGAATTGGTTGTTACAGTTTTCTCATGATAATATGTATGCATGATTCTATGCTTTGTGTGGATGGTTATCTGTTGAATAGATCTTCTGGCCAGTTAGATAGATATGGACCTCCCTAGGAGTAGAGCGCAACTCCTAGTTTGGTTTGCTCACGTAAAGGGTGATGATAATCCCTTAAGACCAAGAGATAGGTGGTCCCGTCGCAGTTGAAGCCTATTCTCGGAGGTGCCATATACGTGCATCCATGTGTAAAGGGGTAGCTCCCGATGGGATGACACGAGTGTGAGTTCTGGTCTCGCACTGGGGACTGAGAGTCCCAAATGATGATGATGATGCATCTTGTGGCGGGCGTAGTACCACGGATATACATTAGAGCTAGCTGATGGCTATGTATTGTTGTGAGGGCCGGGAGGCCAATGATTGTGATGCCTTTGATGTTGTGTATCATGGAAGTGAGCCAGGGGGGAAGAGAAGCCTCCAAGAGCCCTGAGCTTACTGAGATGTGTATCTCACCCCGTGTGGGATTATGTTTTTGCAGGTGATTCATCTGGCAGAGATGATAGGTCTCAGGGCGGGAGGCCCCAGTAGAGATAGTTCCTGTGTAGCTGCTTGGCAGCATTTTGAGAGCATGGTGGCTCCTTGGTTATGTTGATGTATTTTGTACCCCTGGTTCAGGGAAGATGTGTGTGTACACATGTAATGTTATGTTTATGTTTATGATGTATAAACACTGCTGGTTTTGTATGCCCTCGCGTGAGGATGTGATCTGTGAGATCATGGCTGGGAATGCCTATTCTTTTGTATCGCCACAGGGGTGGTTAAGATGATGTATATATGTATATACCTGTGGTTTATTCTCCTGATATATCTGTATAGATATTGTTGATGTATCTGCCGTTCCTTTTGTTGTTTGGATCGATGAGGCTGGCTTTAGTGTATTGGTTTTGTATATTTAACTGAAGTACATACCATACATAATGAATCAAGAAATAAGGTTTTGTAATCGCTTCCATGGGTTTTAATTAAATTAATTACCGCGTTAAATCTGATTAAGTAATTGATAATACACCGGATGCATACGGGGTGTTACACTTCCTATACCGCCCAGATCTCATTATCATCAAGGCGTCCTATCCTTGCTACCACAACCAGTAAAGCATCGCATAAACAAAAGGAAACATACAAGGCATATAACAAAGAAAATTTTTGTCAACAAAGGAAAGCACATCTATTAAAGAAGAAAAATCACATTGTTAACATTACAAAGCCTTTACGGCCAAAATCCAACAAAGAAGGAAAAAGAAAAAATGGCCTAAACATTGGCCCCGTCGCCCTGCTCCTCGCCAGCATCCTCCTCCATGGTAGCTATCTCCTTTTCATCAAGCAGTTTACCATCCTTCACATCCTTGAAAGGGTAAAAAATACCCAAGTCAAGGTCCTTGGCGAACAACCCAGCCTTCCTGATGGCTTTGTAAAAGCCCTTTTCATGTTGCTCCACAGCCTCTTTCTTGTACACCAGCAATTCCTCTTCAAGCTCTTTGTTGGCCTTCCTTTTCTTCGACGCCCTGAGCTCAAACTCCTCTAGCCTAGACTTTGACCTCCTTCAACTAGGCCTTAAGGTCAGCAAGCACCTTGACAAGCTCGACTTTCTCAACAACAGTGCTCTCCACCTTTCCAGCCAAGTCCTTATTCTCCCTCAGCAAATCCTTGCAGTGTCCAACCATTTCATTACCATCAACTTAGCCAGAGCATCGCCAACCTTGGATGACAGTTGGTGGTTGGACCTAACCACCTCAGCAATGGCGCTAGTGGCATTGGCCACCTTGGGACGCTCCACCCTCCAAACAATCTGAACAATGGCCCTCCATTTGGCGACCTCATCCTCTAAGGATGCCACCTTGCTTAGAGCTTCCTGGTGCCAATGTCCATTCTCTTCCAGAATCGCCAGACTTCTTTGGAAGAATACCTTGGCATCGTCAGTTGCATTCTGAACTCCAACTGACCGGATCAAATTCTTGTCAAAGAAACACACAAAGCCATTTGGAGTTCTTTGCTCTGGCCTATATCCCATGCTCTACAGCAAGTCAGTATCAAGTGAAGTATATACGTGATCAAGAGCGACACTAGGGCGAGAAAAGGAGGAGGGCAATGTCGATGCAATACAATAAAAGGAGGAATTGATGGAGCTGAAGGGGAATGAGGCACAATTTATGGAGCACTAATTGTCATCACCCCAACGCTCAGCAAGGGCGTAGCAACAGTGAACGAAAGAGCCACGATAGAGACAACTAAAGAAACCGGCGAGAAACCATAGCAGTAGGAGAAGTAGAAACCTCCTGTACCGGCGGGAAGAAGGAGTCGGAGGAGCAAGAGTAGGAGCAGAAGCGGCAGCCTGGATGACCGATGAAGCGGAGGGCAATTCCCGCGAACCAGCAGCAGAAGGGCCACCAAAACCTGAGAACAACTCGACAGCCTGCCTCATTGCACGAAGGGTAAAAAGGGCCCTCGTGTTCTTGTGGCTTGATACCCCAACACTATCAACTCTCTTCCTCTTAGCCAAAATAAAGGAAGGGGCATTGAGGGAAGCCTCAACAATTGCAGCATTTGCCGAGTTAACCCTAGCAATAGGTTGACCCTCTTTTCCAACAAGAGGGTTAATAGTGGAAGGTGGCATCGTCCCACCAGTAGGTCCAACTTGCTTTACCAAATGCTTCAAAGCAAAGTCACCCGTTATACTTGCAAAATAAGCAAAACACAACAAGTGTTAATTTAGGCCAACATCAAACACAGAGGAAAACAAGGCAAAATGTCTTACCATCCAAGGCAACGAGAGGATCATCTGCCAAAGGAAGGGACAAGATTGCCCGCATGTTCAGTAAGGCTGACAATCGTTCCAAAATAACCTTGTCAACCCTCTCCACAAGGTCAACAGATCCTCATCGAAAGACTTCAACCTCTTGGGGTCCGACTGCTAGTAGAACAGGAAGCGAGACTTCCTGTCTCGATTGAACATCAATGGCAACCCATCAGCCACAAAGTCAGTAGCCAGGACCTTGAAGAAATGATCCTTGAAACAGCGAAACACGTTCGAGTCAAACTCGAACAACTTCTTGGACACGCTGTTCAAAAAGACCCAGTTGATCTTGCCTGTCAACTTTATGTGAAAAAAGTACAAGGATATCGACCCACTAGGTCAGATGTTGAAGAAAGGCACAAGATTTTGAAGGCCCTCACCATAACCAACTATTGGGATGAAGCTGAGAAGGGGCCACATTTAAGTGCTCAAGCAGAGCACATTGGAAAGAATTCAAAGGGAGAATTAAACCCACACCACAAAGAGGCACTAGTACATGAAAAAGAAGGTCAGACTCTTCTATGAAGGCTGAAAGTGCCTCCGCTAACATTGCGTGAGTTCACCCTCCTCTTGGAAGAAGAGAACTTGTTATCAGAGACTCCACGGTGAGTCTCCTCCTCCGAGGAACCGCCGATTGAAATGACTTCCTGGTCCACCAGGGGTTGCTGAATTAAACCCCCGAAGTCACTACCGCCTATACCTAGGGCAGAATCAGAAATGAAAGACATGGCAAAAGGAAGGAGTACCTTAAAGATGAAGAAGACAATTGGAAGGGAAAAGACGAAATCGCAAATTGCAAATGGAAGAAAGGAAAGTTTTCAGAAGAAGAAGAGATCAGAAGTTCAAAGTGGCGGTGATAAAAATGCCAAACGCACACTCCATTTAAAGTGGAGGCGCGACTCTTCAGTAACTGGCGGGAGCTAAAATGACACCCCAAAAGTTCATACCACGATGCAATCCCACTCACTCACGTACCGCGTCTCCAGTACATGCCCACTCCATGAGAGACACATATGCAAGAGTATCGTGCTTGCGCTGTGCTCTCCTGCATTAAAAGACAAGTGAAATGCTTGCCTTAATGCATTCTCCAATTGTCAAAAAATGGCAAGATTGTCCAACACAAACACCCCATTCATCTGACACATTTGACCTCGCCTACAAAACAAAAACATGTCCTCTTTGGACAATTTAACATCAATAGCTTGAACAACACTTGTACAAGTTGGGGCTTGACAAACCTGCAACTCTTTCATCTATTAAGGTTATCACTATCGACACTTACAACATTTTTTCACACACAAGGGCTCGACTAACTCACAACCTTCCTACTTGTCAAGGCTACTACCCTCTACGTCGGACAATCTCCCTCGACACAAGACAATCTCTTTCACCCGCAAGCTGGCTCAAAGCTTGGGGGGCTTATGTACTGTCCAGGTCCACAAAATACACGTGAAAAGTGACGTGGCGTCCTAGCATGCACATCAAATGTCCATGTCAGCCTTGACACAGAAACACGGACACCTCGCCCTTAGCAACTGGGCTACTAGCTCGAACAGGTTATCTCTAATACCCCAATATTTTAATATTATTGATAATGTTACAACCTCCTTTATCAAGTTACTGGTACTTAATTATTTATAAGCATTGGATTATCTATAATCCACTGTATTATCTACAAGCTATAGATTATCTACTAGCAATTATCTATAAGCCATAACTTATCTACTAACAATTATCTATAAGCCATACCTTATCTACTAGCTATTATCTACAAGCTAGGAATTATCTGCAAGGGTTGTTACTAAATGAAACAATCCCAACAAACAAGGACCCGAAATTCCCATCTCACTTTATAAATATCAAGTTCTATCTAACTTTTTTCATCTTATTCTCCACTAACTTACGTACTTACTTGAGCGTCAGAGTCATTGTTTTGCAGGTCCCCCACTTATTCTCTTGACAAAGGATACTCAGTATCCGACGTGAGATATAATAGTCCCTCTTGACCACGTTCATCCTAACGTGTGTTAGGTTTAGATTTTGGTAAGTACAAGTTTCAAAAGATACATGCATTTTTGTAGCATTAATTCAATATACATATGGTGTTTGTTTAAACATGTCTAACATTGCATTCTCAAGAATAACGTATTATAAAATATTAAAGTTAGAAATTTTATTATTGGCTAAACACATTATATATATATATATATATATATATATATATATATATAAAAGAAGCTTTCTGGAAAGAAAAGTTCCTAGCTGGTCTTCCTAAATCCTTGGGGGATAAGGTTAGGGATAAGATCCGTAATCAACACCCTAACAATGAAATCCCTTATAAGCAATTAAGTTATGGACAGAAGTTTCTTTTGAAGATATTAATCAGGATCTGGATGACTGGAAGATACCTAGAATTCCAGATAATGAGCTCTACAAACCTGAAGGCCGATATTTCTGAAAATCTGATTTTATAATTCGGACTGTTGAAACTAATATCCGCCTTAAAACTGATTTTGATGAAATTAAACTTCTTTCAAACAATTCTTTAAAACAACATAAACAAAATTATAATTTTTTGCATATTGGATGTGTCCAAGTTGCTGCTAAACCTTTAGGGATAGAAGGATTAAACACCTCAATTCTTTTGTGTTTAAGAGACTCCCGACACAATCAGTTCACTGACTCCATCTTAGGCACCATAGAGACCAGCCTTAGTAATGGACCCATCTATTTCAACTGTTACCCTGATAGGACTGTCAGCCTTAAGGATGCCAACATTTTAGATGTTTTGACTTTAGATGTCCAGCTTCATGGTCTTGACATGAAAGTTGGATCTATCCCAGGTAATATCATCTACAGAGTTCAATACAAGGTAATGAACTCATGTGTATCCAAAGTCCTCAAACCCAGAAAAACTGGAGAAACTACCTTGTTCCTTACTGATACCACCAAAGCCAAGGTAGTTATCCCTAAGGTCATCAAGTGGGAATACATCAATTTCCCTCAGACTTGGGCCTTAGATAAAGTTGCTCCGGCTAAACCCCAAACCACACCTAGTTTTGAGTCTGTTAAGCAGTATGACTCTGGGAAGGTAGAGATCACCTTCAATAGGTCCAACTCCTTCAACACTGCTAGGTCTTCCTTCACTAGAGATTCTAGATCTGAAATGTTTGGGTCTGTTTTCTCTAGGAAATCATTTTCTGCTGCTCCTAAGGAGGTAGTATCAGGATCAAGCTCCAGGGTGTAGAAACCTCGTCCTCTATTCCTCAACCTGTTTATCAGCAGGAGAATCCTGAGGAAGAGTCTAGATCTATCCCTTATCCAACCTTCTCATCTATGCAAGATTATAAAGTTATCCATGATTAATAAAACCCGCATAGATTATGAAGCCCTTAAGCTAGATTTCGACTCTGAGGAAATGACTCCTCAAAGAGAGTGGTTTCTTAGCCATTATAGGGACGACAGTAAAACCCAGATTAGGAAAGAATATTATTCCTTCCTCAACCTAGTCCAAACCCAGATCTACTTCTTTGATTGGTTTAAGTCTTATGCAGCTTACCATAAGATTGATTATCCTTTCTTAGAACCAAACACCATTAGTGTCATCACCAGGTATGACCTTAAGGATGGTCAAGTGGTTAGATCTGAATTCCCTCTGTCAACCAAGTTTATCCTTCCAAATATCAGGAATGAAAAACATGACCCTATCTATGCCTCGCCTTTTAAGTCTAAAGATGAGACTGAAACCATATCAGCCAAAGATATCAGGAATCTTATGGAACAATCCAACTATACCAACAAGTACCTCCAGACCATTGGAGAAAAATTAGGTGAAAAGCCCAACATTAGCCTAGAAGCCGGCCCATCCAGACCCTGTTCATGGAGGGCCAAAAGGGTTTGGATAGGCATGGCATAATCCGCCGTTGTTTGTGATTGGGGTTTAGATTTCTGGGTTAATGTTCCAGTGATAGATTGAGGTAAAATCCGGGTAGATGACCCAGACTGGGTAGATGACCCAGATTTTGATTGATTTCTGGAGTCTTCTTCTTGATTGGGCAAAGATCCAGCCCCTGCAGATCCTACATGGGAGATTAAACCAGCAACAGCTAGTCTTGGTTTAGTGACAGTAACTTTTCCTTTCCCCCTTCCTCGTGAGGAGGAAGATTTGTTTGAATTGGGCATGCATTTACTGATCTCTCCCCTGTAAATATTCACGAGTAAGGTAATCAGGTAAGGAGTTTAAAGTACCTTTGAGAAATTCAATTTCAAAATCAAAAATACTTAAAATGGCTTGCCATCGAGTAAATATCTGTTTAGATGCAAGGTTTTTAACATCTTTTTGTAAAATCTCTTTAGCAGACTTACAATCAACACGAATTAAAAACCTTTGATTGAGCAAATCAGATTGAAATTTAGAAATGCATAAAACAATTGCCAAAACTTCTTTTTTAACTGTGGAATAGTTCTGCTGAGCAGGATTCCAGTGCTTAGAAGTAAATGCAATTATTTATTCTTTGCCATTAACAGACTGCTTGAGAATACCACCATAACCTATGTCAGAGGCATCAGTTTCTACAATCTTTTTGGCTGAAGGATTGGGAAGATAAAGGCAAGGAAGGTTTTGGACTTGAGATTTGATTTGTTTGACAATGTCAGTATGGGTATTTGTCCAAGGAGGAGGAGCTTTCTTGAGATGATCATACAAAGGTTTTGCAAGGTTACTCAGCTGAGGGAAGAAGTCAGCCACATAATTTAGACAACCGAGAAAACACTGTAGTTGGGTTTTTTCGATAATCTGATCAGGAAATTTGTTGGAAAATTCAATGGCACACGATTGATGGGAATTATAGTTCCTTGATGAATGTTGTGGCCAAGGAAACAGATCTTTGTTTGAAAAAGGTAAGGTTAGGGATAAGATCCATAGTCAACACCCTAACAATGAAATCCCTTATAAGCAATTAAGTTATGGACAACTTATTGCTTACATCCAGAAAGTAGCCTTAAAGATTTGTCAAGACGAAAAGATTCAACATCAGCTTGCCAAAGAAAAGGCTCGAGAGCGCAGAGATTTGGGAAATTTCTGTAAACAGTTTGGTCTTCCCTGCTCTAAGCCTAGGAAATCCAAGAAGCATACCCATAAACCAGAGAAACAAAAACCCAAGAAGTTTGTTTACCATCGTCACAAGTCAGGAACTCCACCTAGAAAGCTTAGAAGAGAGTTCCAGACTAAACCTCCCTTTGATAAGGTCAACATTCCTAAGAAACCCGTAGTCTGCTGGTCTTGTTCGGCATTCTATGTCAACAAACCAGCAGAAATTGAAAGAGGATCTCCCCGTTTGGTCATCAACTACAAACCCCTCAACCAAGCCCTTCAATGGATCCGATATCCGATTCCCAATAAAAAGGATCTTTTAAACCGCCTTTTCTCTGCTAAAATCTTTTCTAAATTTGACATGAAATCAGGATTTTGGCAAATTCAAATTAATGAAAGGGATTGCTATAAAATAACTTCTTTGAAAATATTACGGTTTGAATTGATTAAAGCGTTATCGGCTTGAGAAGGGCCAAAAGAGGAGGAGGAAGGTTGTGAGGATTTAAATGAGAGGTAAGAGGAGAAAGAGCGGAAAAGAGAAGACATGGGAGAAAATATCATAAAATAGTCCCTTGATATCATCGCCATCCTTTGGTTCTATAAAAACATAAAGATAGCTCCAAGTTAAATTTTACCTACTGAGCTATATTCCAGACCTTTTTTTTTTATCTTTTATTTCTTAACTAAAGCCAATGAATTTCAGACAAAGGTTCAGATCTGTCGTTCCAATAATTTGTAGTATTTACTGCCCTTATCTTCGCGGGACTTACTACCCCAGCAACAGCAGATCGGAACATTCTCTGTGTATCATGCTAACCAGTTAAGATATAAAAGTACTTAGATCATTTACAAAAGCATTTAAAGAAAATAAAACATTCTGTTTCCATCTGGATAATAGTTCAGAAGTAAAAGACAACTCAGATCTAGCCATATATTCCTACTTCCCCATCAGGCTCTGATACCATATGGGGTGGAAGCGAGGACTAGGGAAGAGAAATCAGAACAACCAATGCATATGGAAAGCAGGAATAGAATACGGAATTCACATGGCTATGAACAATAACAAACACAATTAATGAAAACTTTAAAGCATAAAATTAAACTCTCAAGTGTGGTAGAGCCAACGAGATGAGAAGAGAAAATTCAATTATATAAAATAATCATGCAGAGGATGAGAAAACACTTGTTTATTTCTCAAAAATTAAAGATTACAATGATTACAAACTCAGAATTTACCTAAGGGGAACACTCTGAATTCTGAAGACACTCGAAAATACAAAAAAAAATGGAACCTGTTTGTAAAATGAGGGACGCAGCCCTTATAAAGACACAAAATTTCCTGTTTCTACAGTTCCGGTAGACTAAACCGGAAAACCTACCGCTACAGTAAAAAGCTAAATAGTAGACTGCCGCAGGAAAAGATGATGTCATGTTGAGGTTGGTGATGATGTCGTCCGTTGATAAGGAGCTACAGGAGCTACCACCACGATGCCGCCGATGTCTGAGTTCTTCAGTCGCCGCCTAGATTGATGCCGAAGCAATTGTCTTCATTCTGGTAGAAATCGTCCAATGACTCTGAGAAGGCTTCAGCAGGTTGCTTGGATGAGGAACAGGCTTCATGATTCTCCTTTTCCAAAAGATTAAATATCATCCTTATGTTTTCTGCAAGCTTCTCTTTGGAGGAAGAAGATGCCAAGGCTGATAACACTTGTGATCTTTGATTGAGGAAGTTGCAGGCTTCTGGGTCTGCAGCTTTGGTGAAAGTTGGATGTTGTTTAAACCAAAGCGAAATCTGGTCAGGACTGGCTCTTGCATTGTCAAACTGAGGCCACCACTTTACCAAAGCTTGTCGTTTGAGGATTGGTAATTGTCCTTTGGTGGGGGTATTACCAAAAGTATATTGCCATTGGAAAATCCATGCGAGAGAGAGTTTGCTGAAGAAGTGAAGATCCACCGGGAATGGGTCATTGTCTGGATGTTCGAACTTCTTCGTAAAGGTTATTAACCCAGATACCACCTCAGAAAGGAGTATCTCAAGGATTGGTCCATAGAAATTCCACCACTGTAAGAACCATTGAGGGAACTTGTACTGGACATTCTGTTTGAAATAAATAAGCCAGGAATACATAAAATCTTTATTTTGGAAATAAAAAACATTATTCCAGGCAGTTTGATAATCCCAGTATGAAAAACCAATGGGATCATAGTTTTGAGAAAAACGTTTAATCTTATTCATGTTGTTAGGACCTTAAGAATTTGCAGAGTTGAATAAGCGATTTGCTCGGAGTCCCTGTTTTTATGATGTTTAATCTGGATTGAGTTAGTGTCTACCAGAATAAACTCATAAAAATGCCTTGGAATGCCGAACAAGACCAAGGACTCTTACTCTTCCTGATAAGCCAATTCTGTAGAAGATCTTGGATTTCCTTTTGGCAATGAACCAGGAGATCTTGGCTCATCTGGATTGGTCTGGCTTTGGTTGGGATTTGACGATCATTGAAATCCTTTTCATAAGGAAGATCAATGATATGCTGTTTGCGTTGCCAAAAAGCGTTAGGAAGATCAACACAGATAGAGTTTTGGATTTGATTAGACAAAAACTTGATTTTATTAATAATGATTGGTTGGTTAAGCAAATTATCAATTTTCTTGTAAGAAATTTCCTCTTGAAGATAATTAATTTGGTTTTGCTTAAAAAGGATTGGATTTAAATCTCTAACGATTGGATCCTTGAGAAACCTAAAAGTAATAGATTTGTTTAAATAAGTCGTAGAAATGTCTTTATCAGAAATAGTTATAGGAAAGATTGATTTGATAAAAGGCGTTCCTAAAATAACAACATTTTTCAGATTTTTAACCAAAAGGAAAGAGGTTTTAATTTTCAAATCTTCCTTTTCAATTAATGCATCTGAAAGTTTGTAGTTGACTCGAAGTTTAGAACCACTAGCAGTACTAAGGCGTTCGGAGGTTTTCTCAAAATACTTTGTTGGAATTAATCCTTCCTGAATGCAGTTTGAATCTGCCCCTGTGTCAAACAGAGCTTCAGTTTCAAGGATAAAGGTTCCAACAATAATTTTGACTTTTATAAAAAACTTTTGGATTGTTAATTGATTAATTAATTCTAAAATGTTTGGAGGAACTACAGGAGTAACTGAATCATTTGGAGATTCATTATCAGAGGGTTGGTTACTCCGATCATGATTTTCCTCATCAGTATGATCACCAGATTGTAGAACAGTCAGAATATTCTAATGAACATTCTGTTGTTCTTTAATGAGGCGAATTTCAGCTTTTAGTTAATTAACCTTATGCTGAAGATCCTGTATGGTTACTGGTTTAACAACACTCTTTTCAAATTTCTTAAGGGTATTATTAAGGTTAAACTTGTTAGTTGTAAACAAATTATTAGCTTTAGAAGATGAAGAAGATGTTGGTTCATTTAAAGATTGCTTGAGTTTTAATAAAAGGTTTTTCTTCTCTTCAGGGTCCGAAATAGAATTAATCACCTCAAAAAAAAGATCTTGCTCCAGAGTAAGGACATTGATTTGGAAGGAAGAAGGACAATCTTCATCAGTCAAAGATAAATCATCCTCTTGAATTTGATTCAGATTTTCTGAAGATTGATCCTCAGAAGTTTCTTTATCAGATTCATCTTCGGAGGAGGATTCTACTAAGAGCTGATTAATCTGTTCTTCGACAGCGGGTTCTAAGTTTAGGTTCCTAAGCTTCTTCTTAAGCCTACAATACTAACTTTTATGGCCGGGTTTGCCACAAGTCCAGCAGACTACGGGTTTCTTAGGAATGTTGACCTTATCAAATGGAGGTTTAGTCTGGAACCTATATATATATATAGGTTCACACGATAAAATTTTAAAAGGAAATAGCAGCCAGACTTATGAAAGAAAAAAACAAAGTTAAAAAGATGAAACTTAAAAAAATGAATTAATAAAAAATATTATACTCTAAAGTAACATAATATGAAATTGAAATTCTAAAACAAAACAATAATCAAATCATATTTTTGTAGGATAATAAGACTCATTTTTAAATAATATTTTACATAACCTTAATAGTTGAAAATTTTAAAAGCTGCAACCCAATGCTAATAAGAAAACTCAAATGTCAAATAGTAGTGAAAATTTAGAAGAAAAAAATATATTCAAAGACAATAAAAATAGATAGAAATTCATCTTAAATAAAGAAAATAAAAAGAGATAAAAAATTAAAATAAAAATAAATTAAGTAACAATGAAAGAGATATATCTAAGAAAAGATAATAAAAATCAAGTTAAAGAAGTTCTAAAAGAAATAAGAAAAACTAAACTAACTAAATTAATGCAAAGAAACAAAAAGTACATGAATGAACTTGTGTAATGAGAATACTCTAATGGCATTAAATTAGAAAAATTATTGAAATTAACCATAATATTTGATAAATTACAAGTAAAAAAAATAATTATCAGTATATTTGATAAATTTATTTAATTAATTTTGGATGATTCCCTTTTAATTGGTATCATAGTTTGATAAAATAATATTACAGAATAACTAAAATTTCTAAACACTAATATATTATTTTAAATTTTGATTACATATTAAAATATTAAAATTAATTAATTTTATTTAATACTAACATTTAAATTCAATTTTACAATAAATATTGTTAAAGAGATTATTTTATTGATAACTGAATTTAAATTTTTTAATATAATTTTTAAAAAAATATATTAAATATTAAATATTAATAATTGATTAATTTTATTTATATTAACTTATAAAAATATATTGCTAATATTTTTAACAACTTGTTTTTTTTTTTTACTTTTAATTACTTAATCAATATTTTTAAAATACTTGTTAGTATTTGTTTTGTTTTCTCTTTGTGTTGTTCATCGTCCCATAATGATTCTGTAGTATCCACTACTAGCTGGTCCATCTATAGTAGTGTGCTGTCCATTGTAAGTCCTGCCATGCTTGTGTATATGGTCGCTTTATCCCCCTGTTATTTTTTATTTTTTTTTATAGTTCACTTTTTCTTTATAGATTCCCAAATCCATGTACATCATAATAATTTAGGACATTTCTAGAAAGTTATATATATAAGATTTCAACACAAGCATGGGATGCGTGGTAGGCTAAAAACTAATTTAAAATTAGCACGTGAAAAACACCTACAGTATAAAGTATTTTTTTATGCACAACAGTATAATGTGGTGATAATTGTCAGGTTTATCCAAGAATAAAACAGTTAAAAATTTATGTTTTAGATCTATTAATAAAAATATATTTATTATTTTTTTTAAATCACATATGTTAACGAATATTTAATCAATAACTTTCTCATTTTAAGTAATTCTCTTAAAATATTTTTTAAATCTCACTCACTTATCCTAATAATACTAAGCCTTCGTGATTAAGAAGGGTTATTTTGGGGTAAATTTAATTTAGAAATAGGGGATAATCTCTCTGATTCAATATAGGGAAAAAAGAATTGAATTCAAAAGAATATTTATATAGGGTTTATATTTATCTGATCCTAAGAAAATTAAATATGCAAGTTATTTACTTGTTTGATTGCTTGAACTAGGGTCGATACTGGATACATACGAAACAGGCAGTGGCGATTTTTGACAAGTGGACCTCGAACTAGTAAGGTTATTAATATACTAGTAACAACATTATACAATAACTGATAACATATTTTTTCCTCTCAATCTCTTAATCACATCACTTATTTCCATTAATTATACTTATACTTATTTTTCTCCCTTCTTTTCCTATCTCTCTTATTAATAAAAAGGATATTATATAAGGAAAATTTAAGAATATTATTTTCGCCCAAAATTAATGAAACTCAAATTAAGGCTCTATATACATACAATTTCTACCGTGATGCTAACCTTATAGTTTGAGAGAAATTTTCACTCAAACATACAACAAAAATTTAATATATACATAAACATATATGTATAATTTTTATTTACAAAAACATACATATTTATTGTTCATAGTATAAATTTAGATTGGGAAAACTAAATTTACATTGTATTTTCTTTAAAACATACATATTTATTGTTCATAGTATAAATTTAGATTGGGAAAACTAAATTTACATTGTATTTTCTTTAAAAGATAATAAAATAATAAAAATAAAATAAAGTAATTAAAAATAATAAAATTAGAGAATATAAATAAAGATAAATTAATAATTAGTATTTTAACATGTATATTTACACATAATAATATAAAATATTTTTTTATTTTATCCCATTCTTAAAGATTTTTATTAAAATACATAATATAAAAAATTATAATTGAATATAAATTAATATTTATACTTGTTTAAGTTATCATAAAAAAAAATTTGATTATTACAATGATTCTTAAATAATTTGTAAAATTAACGCAATTGGACTTTTATTTAAGAAGTTAAAATATTTTTTTTGTTTTTCTACTATGATTATAAAGATGTTGTAGATTTTTTCTAAGCTTCGATTTTTGTTTCATTCGATTCCTCCACATGAAAATAAGCATATTAAAGTATGATATAAAATTTTAATCACCATGTACGTACTTAAATAAATTGCAAACCTAAGACACTTGAACATGTGAATTTTTCTGAAGTTCAATTTTTGTTGTTGGCAGTTTTTTTTTCTATATGTACATTAATTAAAAAATGAAAAAAAATAATTAGTACTCTTAAAATAAAATAAAAGGGGGAAATTATTTAAAAATTTTAAATTGATTAAAAACACAATGAATAAATAGTTACTACATCTTAGTTATATTATAAAGATAAATTCAAAACTATAGTAATTGAGATGAGAGATAGAGAGACAAATATAATAAATAGAACATAATAAAAGAAAATAATGGAACGTTCTAACAATAACAATTCAAATGTGAAAATGACGAAACTAATCATTGAACCATTCTAGTGAGTTGTTCATCATGCACAACATCTTCATCGGTTATTGGGGCTGGTTGGGTTATTGGCTTGTTAAAAATAGCTAAAATTTCTATTGGATAAAAATGTTTCCAGTAGTGAATTCTGCTAACACTTTTAACACGTCTTCATCATTTTTCAACTCTATTAATTCATATTTGATTAATTTTCTGAATATTTTGCATGGTCTGACTGTCGAAAGAACAATTGTCTGACCACTTGTGATTTGTGAATTCCATAAGGGGAACCCCTAGAGGTGCAACTTGCTTGATGACATCCTTGAGTGTTTCGATGCTACATCCCGAAGGAATTTCAAATCTTATTGGGTTTTTTCTAATGAAGGAGTAACCCAAAAAGCCTCCTTGTCATGGTATGTTCCACTTACCATTGTAATACAACATTGCATCATGAGTAGGAGTGATGGTGGATCGAAGTAGGTTGAGTATACCATCGGGTATTCTATTGATGGTACAAAATAATTATATAAGGCCAACACGTGGGTATTGCTCATTGCAAATTAAAATTGTGCAAACATCATCATCATTTTTCAATTGTAGAGAATGAAAAAAATACTGCTGACCTACATCTATTGATGGTTGTCTATCATGCACAAATTGGTCATTGGTTAACAGAAGGGTGTCATTCATTCTACTCTTGGATGACTCAAAAGAATATTCATTAGGAATTTGCATTGGTATTGTAGTAGGACATTGAAAATAAACACCAGTTTGGTTGTGTTTGATTGATCCATTTGGAAACATGAATGCTAATTTCAAGTTAGCAATGGTCTGAGTGTTTGTTTCTCCTAAGAATGCCATAGTATTATTGAGATTGAATTTGGTTTGTTAAGGTATGTTTTGTGGAAGTGTGTAGTTGTGTTAAAGGTGTTTGGTGTTATTTATAGTTGTTTGAATATTTTTCCCGTTGATGTGTATTGAAATCTCATAAGGTTAGAATTGTCTTTCTAACAGAGACTTGTTTGGAATCTAATGGTGATTGAGACATGTTAATATTCAAATTTCTCTTTTATTGATATAGTACATAATGTTGTCAATTCAATGTTAGCTATGTTGGTGAAATATCTATTATTTTTTCATAGACATGGGTATACCGCAAACTATTGTCAATTTCAAATGTCATTTTTACTCTCATACATGGTGCATCAGACGTCCATTATTACTTTTCAAACTTGGGTAAATTTGCCACATATATTTTTAATGTATTTGAAATAAATTTTATAAATTACATAACATGCCCATTGAAACATTGTTTTTAGTGTCTATACTATAGTTTTTTAATTATTTTTTACTATTAATTTGAGGTTATTCTTGATGAAACTGTTACACGATATTTTATTATTATTATATGACGTGAAAACTATGAAACAAATTTGCCACACATATTTTTAATGTATTGGAGATAAATTGCATAACATGCTCACTTAAACATTGTTTTTAGTGTTGATAACATAGTTTATTTTACTATTAATTTGAGGTCTTTCTTGATAAAACTCTTACACGATATTTTTTTTTTAGATTCTTTGACTTGAAAATTATGAAATAAATTTGCCACAGATATTTTTAATGTATTTGAGATAAATTCTATAAATTGCATAGCAT
The DNA here is from genome assembly GCA_013407115.1 of Glycine latifolia. Classification (NCBI taxonomy): domain Eukaryota; kingdom Viridiplantae; phylum Streptophyta; class Magnoliopsida; order Fabales; family Fabaceae; genus Glycine; species Glycine latifolia. The sequence continues at coordinate 73,451 of QARZ01000579.1, forward strand.
GTTCACTTAAACATTGTTTTTAGTGATGATAACAAAGTTTTTTTTTAATATTTTTTACTATTAATTTGAGGACCTTCTTGATGAAACTATTGCACCATATATATTTTTTCGTTATTCTATGATGTGAAAACTATGAAATAAATTTTATAAATTGCATAACATGTTCACTTAAACATTATTTTTAGTGTCATAACATATTAGTTTTTTTTATTCCTTACTATTATTTGAGGTTCTTCTTGATGAAATTGTTACACGAAATATTTTTTGATTCTTTGACGTGAAATCTATGAAATAAATTTGTCACAAATATTTTTAATGTATTGGAGATAAATTTTATAAATTGCATACATCACACTCTGCTTGTCGGGAATCCTACCGAGTTATTGTGCAAACATTGTGTACGTCAGGAATCCTTCTAGATCACTGTGCAAACATTGTGCGCATTAGGAATCATGCTAAATCATTATGCAAACACTATGCGCGTAAAAAATCCTATCGAGACACTATGCAAACATTGTGCACGTCAGGAATCCTGCCGGATCATTGTGCAAACATTTTATGCGTCAAGAATCCTGCGGATCACTAGGCAAACACTATGCGCGTTAGGAATCCTATCGGTTCACTGTGCAAGTCAAGAATCTTGCTGAGACACTGTGGAAACATTGTGCGCATAAAGACTCTTGTCGGATCACTGTGCAAACACTGTGTGCATCGAGAATCCTACTGGATCAGTGTGACAACACTGTCCACGTCAAGAATACTGTCGGATCACTGTGCAAACAATGTTTGCATCAGGAATCCTGTCGGATCACTGTGAGTGTCAAGAATCCTACAGGATCATTGTGCAAACACTATGTGCGTCAGGAATCTTGTCGAGACATTGTGTGTGATAGGAATCCTGTCGGATCACTATGCAAACACTGTATGCATTGGTAATCCTACTGGGCCACTATGCACGTTAGGAATCCTGCCGAATCATTGTGCAAACACTGTGGGCGTCGGGAATCCTGTTAAGACACTATGCAAATACTGTGTGTGTCAGGAACGGTTATGTGAGAATGATCTTCTTATGTGAGAATAAGAACGTTTATTCTCATCCATTAGATTAAAATGAAAAATCAAGATTAAAACATTTAAATTTAAATTAATGCCTTATTTAATCTTTATTTTTTTTTAAGATTTACCAAACAGAAAATCAAATATCTTAAAGATTAATTTATGACGTCCTAAAATACCTCAAACCTATCATTACCATGACCACCATCTTAGAAATTTGATTATTTTTTGTGTGAAGATTTTAGAAATTTGATGGTTTCAATAATTTCTTAAGTGATATTTTAATTTAAACCATTTATTTTGATTCGACAGAAATTTGATGGTTTCGAGTGTATACTTTTTTATTTGGTGATATGTTTCCTTCTTTTTTGAAAAAAAATTAAATATATATAGAATTAAATATACTGGTATGAACATGTTAACAATCATAAGCAACACATTCAGATCAAATAGCGGAAGCAAAGTAGAAAAATAAATTTCAGAGGTAACTACCTCCAGCCATTGCTATCAAACTTCTTAAGTCTGAAAAGTTTTAGCTTTCCAGACCCTCACTCGCTCAAACTCGATGGTATGTTTAACTAAAGAGAGGAGTAAGCTTGGTTATCAAAACTAAGAGCACCCGATACTATTTATAGAGTTATGCCCATCATAGAGCTCAACCTCCGTGAATTAGAACATGTGTATGGGTAAGATCTTGGGATAAGATCATGGGTTGTTGCTGAGAGTTGCACAAGTGGGTTGAACGTGGATAGAAAATGGACCATGATTGGAAACGGTTCTCCCAAAAAATAGCAACGGGAAAAACAGAGCAAGTCTGTTCTGCTATTCAGGAAAATCCAACATTCTCCCACTTGGACCATTTAACCCAACATTGGTAATTACAAGAAACATAATGTATGGGTCATTGTGATAGGTCCTCTACTAGCGAATATTATCTTCCATGTACCACAATATATAAAGTCTCTAAATGTTAGCTCTCAACTTAATGAATAAATCATATATTTATTCCAAATCAAAACTTAATGATATTTCTCAAACTAAATAAATGAATATGTGCACAAAACCATATGAGAAAACATCAAACTAAATGAGAGTTTCAAAATAACAATTGTACATACAATGAAATCATATCATTGTACCAAGTCTCATTCATACTACATGATCCTTAAAATTCTTTGGTGGCATACCTTTAGTTAAAGGATCGATAGTCATCAACTCAGTGCTAATGTGTTCAATGACCACTTTCTTTTCTTTAACACGTTCTCTTATGGCTAAGTACTTGATGTAGATGTGCTTACTTCAACTTCCACTTTTGTTGTTCTTAGCCATGAATACTGTAGCAGAGTTTTCACAATACAGCTTCAATAGCCTAGAAATAGAGTCCACTACTCTAAGCCCAAACACGAAACTCTTCAACCATACACCATGCGAGGTAGCCTCAAAACAGGAAATGAACTCAGCCTCCATAGTAGAAGTAGCAGTCAAGGTCTTCTTGGCAGTTCTCCAATATACAACTCCACCACCTAGCATGAAAATATAACCAAATGTTGATTTTTGTGAATCAACGCAACCAATATAGTCTGAATCTGAGTAGCCAATCACCTCCAGACAATCAGTTGGTTTGTACATGAGCATGTAATTCTTTGTTCCTTAAAGATATTTCATCACTTTCTTTGCAGCTTTCCAGTGGTCAACACCTGGATTACTATGATATTTTCCCAAAACTCCAACAACATATGCAATGTCAGGTGTGGTGCAAACCTAAGCATACATAAGGCTTCCAACATCTGAAGCATATGGAATATTCTTCATGTCTTCTCGCTCAAAATCATTTTTCAGGCACTGACTCAAATTGAGTTTGTCACCCTTCACAATGGGAGCTACACTTGGTGAACAATATTTCATGTTAAATCTCTCTAAAACTTTGTTAATATAGGTCTCTTGAGATAAACCCAAAATGCCTCGAGACCTTTCCTTATGGATCTTAATGCCAATGACATAATATGCTTCTCCCATATCCTTCATATCAAAGTTATTTGAGAGAAATTGTTTCACCTCATATAGAAAATCCTTATCATTAGTTGAAAGCAAAATATCATCCACGTATAACATAAGAAAACAAATCTTACTCCCACTGACCTTCTGGTATATACATTGATCCATAATGTTCTCTTCAAAACTGAATGAAGTGATGACCTCATGAAATTTTAGATACCATTGACTGGAAGCTTGTTTCAATCCATATATGGATTTATTAAGCTTACAAACTAAGTGTTCATTATCACTAGAGGAGAATCCTTCAGGTTGTTTCATGTAAACCTCTTCCTCTAAATGACCATTAAGGAATTTCATTTTCACATCCATTTGATGTAACTCAAAGTCAAAATGACCTACTAATGTCATAATTACTCAAAAAGAATCTTTCTTAGATACAAGAGAAAATGTCTCCTGTAGTCAATTCCTTCTCTCTGAGTGAACCCTTTAGCAACCAATCTTGCCATATGTCTCTCAATGTTGCCTTGTGAGTCTTTCTTTGTTTTAAAAACCTAACTATATCCAATGGCTTTTACACCATTAGGAAACTCGATGAGATCCCATACTTGATTTGATGCCATAGAATCCATCTCATCTTTCATAGCATTATACCACAAGTTTGATTCCTTAGAACTTATGGCTTGTGAAATCGTTTCAGGATCATTTGCAGCTCCAATTTTGTAGTTTGATTCTTGCAGATACACCACATAATCACTAGGAATTGCTGACATTTTGAGTCTAGTAGACCTTCTTAATGTTGCTTTGTGATCTTCTTGAGGAACTTGTTGTTCCTCATCGACAACTTGATCTACAAGGTCATTTTCAATGGTTTGTGGATTTTTAATCACTGGTTGTCTAACACCCATTTGTACTTGAGGGGTGTGAATGACAATCAATCTGTCACTTGAGCCAGAGGGTTAGGCTTCATAGTGATCCTTTTCAGAAGTAATGTCTGAAATTGAATACTCCCATTGATCAAGTCATTCTCAAGAAATTTTGCATTTCTCGATTCCATAATCCTAGTGTTATGCGATGGATAATAGAATTTATACCCTTTGGACCTTTCGACATATCCAATGAAATACCCACTGATTGTCCTTGGGTCTAGTTTCTTCTCTTGTGGGTTATAAATTCTCACATTAGACAGGCATCCCCAAATGTGTATATGTCGTAAACTCAGTTTCCAACCTTTGAATTACTCAAAAGGCGTCTTGGAGACAGCCTTAGTTGGAACTCAATTTAATATATACACAATCATCTTTAATGCTTCAATCCACAAGAATTAAGGAAGTTTTCTGCTACTCCTAATGCTCCTTACCATGTCCAGTAAAGTTCGATTTCTTCTTTTTGTCACACCATTCTAATACGGAGAACTAGGCATAGTGTATTGGGCAACAATCCTGTGTTCTTGAAGAAACTTCACAAATAAACCAAGTACTTCTTCATTCTCCGTGTATTTACCATAATATTCTCCACCTTTATCGGATCTCATGATTTTAGTTTACTTTCCACATTGTTTTTCCACTTCGGCCTTAAAAATTTTAAAGGCATCTAAAGCTTCATCTTTATAACAAAGTAAGTAGAGATACATATATCGTAAAAAATCATCTATCAAGGTGATAAAGTATTTCAGACTACTTGCATTCATATCTAGACAACAAATATCTGAAAGTATGATTCCTAACAGGTTTGAGCTCCTCTTTGCAACCTTCTTAAACTTGTTAGTTTGCTTACCCTTAATCTACACAAGTTTCAAAATCCAAAGCACTAAGTACCCCTTCATTTACCAATCTCTTAATTCTCTCAATAAAGATGTGTCATAATCTTCGTTGCCACATCATAGAGGATTCCTCATTCACAACACATCATTTTTACCCAGCAATAACATGCATAGAATTATAGGCAACATCATTTTGCAATTAAATAAAATAAAGCCCATCAAGTAATGCACCTGAACAAATAATTCCAGATTTATTAATTAAAGTAAAACTAGAATTTGAAAAATTAAAGGAAAAACCCAATGGTGCATGTCTTGATACAAAAATCAAATTCTAAGAAAAACTTGGAACATAAAAGATCTTTTCTAAATGCAAAATAAAACCACTGCTTAAAACTAAATTACACGTCCTCATGGCTTCCACATGTGAGCTCATCTTGCTTCCTAAATAGATGTATTGCTCACTTCCCACTGGTCTCCTTAGGTTTTCCATACCCTGCAAAGTATTAGAAACATGGATTGTAGAACCAGAATCAATCCACCATGTGTTATGATTAACATTAACCACATTAGATTCATAACAAAGAGAAGTACATGGAGTACCTTTCTTGTCAAGTCAGTTCTTAAACTTTGGGCAGTCTTTCTTCATGTGCCCCTTCTTCTTATAGAAGAAAAACTTTAACTCTTTCTTAATGACTGGTTGAACAAGAATCTTGCCCTTGTTCTTGGTTTGATCCCTTTTCTTCTTTCTTTGAGCAGTCAAGTATACCTTTTCACTCTCTTACATTATCAACCTTTCCTCTTCTTGAACACACATAGTCAATACCTCATTAATTGACCACTTATCTTTATGTGTGTTATAAGAGATTTTGAAATGGGCATACGGCATAGGCAAAGTACATAAATGTAGTCTACTAGGAAAGAATCTGACATGGTAACTTCCAAGCCTTTCAGGTGAGCCACTATATCCCTTATACGCATGATGTGATCACACACTCCTCTTATCCAATGGAGCTTTAAGGATGAGAACTGCATTATAAGGGTGCTAGCAAGGGCCTTATCAGATGTAACAAATTGATCATCAATGGCCTTCAAAAGATCCTTGACCTTTTTATGTTGATCGATAGAACTAAAGATACTAGCAAATAAATTAGTCTTTTTGAACATCACAGAGAGACGATAGATCTCTCCCATTTTTCATAAAGCTCAACAACATCTGGAGTTCTAGTTTCAGTAGTACCTGATGGTTCATTTTTCTTAATGGCATAGTCAATATCCATCCAGCCTAAATGAAGGAGAATTCTCTCCCTCCAAACCTTATAATTGTCCCATTTCAATTCTGGAATATCACACTTAATGTCGGAAATGTTCACAAATTGATTTACTGCAAGTTCAAACATAAATTCTCATTGGTAAAACATGTATTAGTTTACGAACCTAGTGACATAAAACTTGTCTATTGGCTAATGTCATACTCAATTAGATTCAAACTTATGATAAAACTAACAATTTATTCATTTATTATTATTTTTTTCTTACTTCTTGTAGGTAAATTAAGAAATATAACTTGATATTTTATCCTAATTAGTCATACAAATATAATAAAATTCTTGTGGGTAGATTTTATTACATTACATATGATCAATCATAACTAATGTTTTAAATGTGATTTTAACACTTAATATATAAACCTAATCAATTAAAGATGCTATGGCTATTCTTTAATCAATTATAATATATTAATCACTTAACATTAATTAATTCTTAATAAAAATAAATATTTGCATAACATTCTCAATGATGCAAATTGATTGAAATAACATTGCATAGAAAAAATATTTAGTATAACTTCGTATGTATAATCATAAAATTATACACAAAATTTCAAGAAGTAAATAAATAATATATGCATGCATTTATTCAATAAGCTCATTAATATTAATGTGCATAAATTATTTAACATAATATTGCATGCTTAAATAAATACCACCCAAATAAACATATAATTAAACTAAATAAATAAATAATTTAAACATATAACTCAACTCACACAGTTTAGTACATAAATAAATTAATTGTGAGAAGCATATTAATTAAAATCATTAAAGCACTTTATAAAACTTAAATAGCAAAAACATGCACGTATACAAATTTGATTATAAAAGCAAACAATATACATTGACTTTCAAAAGAAAAAATATGCCCTCATATTCAAAAGCTTTCAATATCAGGAACATGTCATTTACGTGTTTCAAAATGCCATGTGATATCTGAAAACAGTATGAACACACAATAACCAAGAAGGGGGTGAATTGGTTTAAACTTGGTCTTTAAAAATCTTTAAAACAATCAGAGTATTAAGAATCGTATCACAAAAACACCCTTTGTAATCTTTCAGTCAATCAAGTGCCAACCTTCAAAGAAAGCAATAGCTGAAAATATATTTTTGTTGATCTTGAAAAGATTATCCAAATGAATGACAATCAATAACATCAAGAAGAGATAAAGAGAAAGTACTCAACACCAAGAAATATATTGGTTCACTTCTCAACTTAAGAAGCTACATCCAGTTTCTTCCAACCAACTTGGTTAGAGTTCCACTATTCACAAAATTCTTTTCTTACAAGCTTACAGCAATCACCCTTAATCAACCCTAGATTAAGATCAGAAATCTAACACCCTTAGACTCCTAGTGATCAAGACATAGAGAATCCCCTCTCTACTCTTCCCTCTAGAGAAACCTACTCTAGACAAGCCTTAAGAAATCTTTTGTAATAGTAACAAACAAACTGAAATTCTAAAATGAATTACAAACAAAGTTTAATAGAGAGACAAGCTGATGATCCAACGTTTATGAATGCATATGGTTTACCAATCTTGATCCAGGTTGAATGAAAACAAATTTCAGAGCAAACTCTCCAAGAACTTCTTTAGAATCTTGCCCAAGAAGAAATCTTTCAATGCAACATGAAGATTTAGAATTTGTGGGACAAGAGCTCAGTGACTCAAAGTATCTCTTCTCACTTCAGAAGACTTTTGAAAATCTATGAAAATTTCGTTGTGTAATGATTTGTTTATTTCAAAAGACCCAACAGTTTTTTTATAGAAAACTGTAGTAACTGAATGTAATTGATTAAATCATCCATGTAATCGATTCATAACATATTTAATCAATTAAAGTGTTGTTGAACTTTTTGGAAAAGATACATGAGCAAAGTAATTGATTAATTCATCATGTAATCGATTAATACAGGAAGTCTTGTTTAAAAAGTGTGCTAAGTAATCGATTAATGCTAAATGGTAATCGATTAACACAGGAAGACTTATTTTGTGTTTGTATAGTGTAATTGATTACGTAATAACTATAATAGATTAATTCGTTCTTCATGGCTCAAGTAATAGATTACCATATACTGGTAATCGATTAAGGCAGTGCGAAATAGTTTTTCCAAAATTTAAACCATGAGTACTTGGTTTTTTATGCAACCATGAAAACTTAAAGCTTTTTCACAAAACATGTACTTTTATGAAAAACATGAATGATGTTTATGCAATGCAATGGACCATAGAATGAAATTCTTATACATCTAAAGATTACATATTCCTTCAATTGAATGGCATGTAAAAGCTAAAACTTATTCAAGACTAAGAGCCTCGGCATCTTGATCCTCTTCAAGCTGCCCTTGTATCTAACAATATCAAAAAGGCTATTAGGCTTCAATTAAGTAGAAACAAGTGCCTGCATCTTGTTAGTTTATTAAGGCATGTGATGCACGGTGGGCCAAAAAGAAAGAAAGAGAAGCAACAAAGACCTTTGCAGAATGGGTTAAAATGTCACGCGATGAGGAGGTGACACAGATTCCATCATCTTCAACCTTCAGTCGGGTCATTTTGACCCAGTCGTAGCCCGCAGACCTCCATAGAAACTCAACAGATACTCTAGTTTCAACACCTAACTCATTAGAAAGCTTAGAAACTCAATATTCCATATGATTTAAGGTCTTATTAATGATTAAAATATTCAAAAACAAAATACTGATATTTCAAGAAAATAACGTTTCAGAAATATAAGTGTCAAACAAAAGCAAGGCAGAGGCAAAAAAGGAGCTCTGGTAACAAATATAGAATTAAATATATTGGTTTGAACATGTTAACAATTATAAGCAACACATTCAGATCAAATAGCGGAAGGAGGGAAGAAAATAAATTTCAAAGGTACCTACCTCCAACCATTGCTATCGACCTTCTTAAGCCTGAATAGTTTTAGCTTTCCAGACCCTCACTCGCTCAAACTTGATGGTATGTTTAACTGAAGAGAGTAGTAGGCTTGGTTATCAAAACTGAGAGCACCCAGTACTATTTATAGAGCTCTGCCAATCACAGAGCTCAACCTCTGTGAATTAGAACATGGGTATGGGTACAACCTTGGGATAAGATCATGGGTTGTTATTGAAAGTTGCACAAGTGAGTTGCACATGGACAGGAAATGGACCATGATTGGAAACAGTTCTCCCAAAAATAGCAATGGGAAAAACAAAGTAAGTTTGTTCCTGTAATGACCTAAAATTGTTCTAAATATTATATTTTTATTTGGGTTATATTTTTAAAAATCGTTAGATAATTACTATTTTATTTTTACTGAACGGATCCTAGTATAATATTCTGAAACATATAAATTACAGAAGTTATAAAAGTTGTTAAACTGATATATATTTCTATAATCACAGTCCATTTTTACATAGATATTTTCTTTTGTTTAATATACCATAGACCTTAGCTACTAGAAAACACCTCAGTCACACTAGTTAGGATTATTATTTATGTACAAAACCTACAACCCATGTCTTCATTTCAGAAGATCTCTCCAATGCTCTCTTCTTCACTGACCAAGCTAATTGGTTCTGTGGTTGGGTTTGGATAGGCAGGAACAAACTGTAGGAATGAGTCATTAGGATTAAACAGTTCGTTAAGTGCTGAAACTGGAAAATAAGTGCCAAAATAAATATATGCACGTATAATTGGGTGCATGGTTACGACATAACAGTTCCTCTCCTCATCGATGTACCACCCCAGATCTAGTGCATCAAGGAATATGATGATTGAGGCCATCTAGAAATAACTCATGAAATAAATCTAGTGAGAAATAAAATTTTTCAATAGGCAAAACTAAACCACTAAACACATTAGTAAATAGTCATAAAATAATTATGCAAGCTATATGAATGCATGAAATAAATTTTCCCAGGGTGCACATGGCCTCTACATATCGTACTGTATGTAGCTACACCCCGTACTGGATGTAGACGTTGCGATTGTCTTACGCAAACATGCATGATTTATTCCATGTATTTGCACCTGGTCGCTACATATCGTACTGTATGTAGTCTCAGATTATGTCTCACAAATCTCGTACTGGACTTGGAAACATAAATCAACATATCATCAATCAAGATCCATTCATAATAAAATCCATAAGCAAAATACATACCACTTGTTGTCATCATACATACCACAAGTATGGTTAAACCACCATACCTTATTCAAGCAAAATTATACCAACTTAGGCAAGATAATTGAATATCTTCAAGCTACAGAAGAATCATGTTAGTAGTCTAACTAATAAACCATAATATATCTTCCAAATAATTTCTAATTCCTTTAAATCTTCACAAGAAAAGATCATAACCTAGCATGCATCTTAATCTCCTTTCACTTAATGATAGAGGGCTATCTAAGGATCATGACAGTGCTGGGTTGATATGATGGACTATCTGGCATGGTGAGGGAAGACGGGATGGTGTAGCCGGGATGTTTGTAGCCTGGATGGTTGTAGTCTGGATGGTTGTAGCCGAGATGGGTGTAGCCGGGATGAGTGTAGTCTAGATAGTTGTAGCCGGGGTAGGTGTAGTATGGATGGTTATAGCCGGGTTGGTTGTAGCCGGGATGGGTGTAGTCTAGATAGTTGTAGCCGAGGTAGGTGTAGTATGGATGGTTGTAGTCGGGTTGGTTGTAGCCGGGATAGGTGTAGTCTGGATAGTTGTAGCTGGGTTGATTGTAGCCAGGATAGGTGTAGTATGGATGGTTGTAGCCGGGTTGGTTGTAGCCGAGATAGGTGTAGTCTAGATAGTTGGAGCCGAGTTTTGATATTTCACAATTAGGGAAGTCATCACATACCACCTTACTACTTCATCCTCAAATTTAATCACTCAAGCCTTTGAACCATTTAGCTACATACCATTCAACCTCTATTTCTAAAAATTAATACAAAACAGTCGCATAAAAATATGAACCTACAACCCAAAGGTCATCAAAATATCTTCCAAAGATCACTAAATATACTTCCAAAAATCACCAATATTTCAGCCGATAAAATCATCACCTATCCTATGGTTAAAAATCAACATTTTCACATCATAAAATAACCTTCAAATGACATGAAATTCTAGCCTAAATAATAACCAAAAATCTGCCCATTTAAGCATATAAGTTAATCCAAACCAATACTCTAAGAAATGAGGTCTTGAAAAAGAAAATGGCTGATAGGTGAGGTGGTATAAGGATGGTACGGTTAAAACAAGCAAAGATGGTAGAAAATAGAAAGCTTGGTTCAAGGAGCAAGTGGTAGTATGATAGGTTTTAGAGCTGAAATTTACGTGCAAAATTCTTTGAATGGCAAGGCTATTTGTACTAATTTAATTGGTTAAGTTTTAAGGTTTTTAGTTGGGTTAAAACTGATTTTAGAACTTAGTTTAGTTAGGTTTTAACTAGGTAATCATTTCATTAGAAGATATTTAACCTTAAGCCTTATCTTGACTTTGACTCTTTTAGTCTAGGTTCTTTTAATCATTGACTTGGGGGCAGCTGGCTTATCCACGTGGAAATGGCTGAACAAGGAAAGGAAATGCTTGGTTTAAATTGTTCCACATGCACACAAAAGGCTCAATTAAATCTTTTCACTTCAGCCAAAAATTGTTTTACAGCAGCCTATATTGTAAATCTTTGCCTTTTGCTTATTGTTTAAGTGATTCTTTGTCTTATAGAGGGATTTTATGCATGTGGATAGGTCTTGGACTGAGGCAAACTTTGATTTATCACCCTTTTAGGGATGAAGATATTATCCCTTGGGCCAAAATCCAAGAGTTACAAGTTGTGCCCAATCAAAAAGGTCCAAAGGGTTAGAAACACTTAACCAGATGGGGTTTTCTCATTGTTTATTCTGCACCAATCTACTGGTCCAAAAATTCTCATCTTTTAGTATGTTAAACTAGACTTCCTAAGCTATCTAACAAGGTATCACATGCCTTATTTGGAATTATAAAACTCAAGATATCGCATTTTTAATCTAGACTTCCAAAGCTGCCAGCGAATTCAACTTAGGTCAATGACATCTCTTAATATTTTTGTTATTGCCGGCAATACACACTCTAGATTTATCTGAAATTTTTATATGTTATAGTTTACATCTAGATCTTTAATTTCATACATCATACACCTAATTTTAATAAGAACTGAGGGAGAAATAAATTTCTCAATTCGGGTGGCAGAAATGGACAGTTTATGTTCAAATAAATTCTATACTATTCTTTTTGTATCCTACTATCATCAAGCTTCCATAATTTAATCATAAATACAAACTCAAGATATAATTTTGAGGATGCTATAGTTCCACTATTCAGGAAAATCCAACAATATAAACTTATATTGTTTAAAATCAATTTTTAATGTTTAAATATATTGTTAACATCATTATATTGAGACAAAATATTTATGGTAACTAGGGTTTCCAATTTTTTTTTAAACTATCATTAAATTTTAAGTAAACTAATGAAGATAAAAAAAACTAATAAATTATAAGCTAAAGCATTAATTAACACATGCATTAGAACCGTTTCCAACTTTTGAATGACATATATCAGAATACGTATATAAGAAAATTTTCATAACAAGCTTAGTTGTTTTGTTTAATGACATATCTAAACTAAATCATCTTTGTGATAACAAGATCTGTTTCAAACTAGTTCAATCATATGCATCAAAGTATAAAGCCTTTCATAAAACATGAAAATGATTTTGTGCATGAAAAGATTCAATTAGTATTCTGAACAATGTCTTTCTAAGTTCAACATTCTAAGTACTACATTCAACACAACAACTTTCTGAGTGTTTAATCATTATTACATAATATATGTTTTCATAACAACTAAGAGATACATTAATCTATGTAATTATCTTCTAAACATGAGCAAATGCACATTGGCATTAGGTTCTCATAATCATATCAAACATTTAATAATGAGTGATGTGACTAACCACTTAGAAAGTTGAACTCTCTAAGTTCTTAAACCTTTGTGTCAAGAATTTCTAAATACCAAAATCTTGAATAAAAATTCAAAAAGGTTAAAGTTTTAGGAAAAGTTGACAAAGTCAAAAATCAACCTCTTCTTGTGAGATTCTGATCACTTGAATTGGTATCAAAGCCTCACCTTTTAGGATGAACACACTTAACAGTGTGAGGAAAAGATCTTGGAAGAAGTGGTGGCCAATCTGAAACTGGAAAAGAAAGCTCAGAAGATAAAAGATAGAATGCAAGTAGAAAGCCTTGTGGGAGATTCATCATCAAAGGAGAAAAGTTATATCATGATAAACCAGAGTAACTCAAGAAGAGAAGGTATATTTTTGAACCATCTTATAGAATAGTTTGATATTTTCAAACATTAGTTTCATGATAAATTCATTTTGAAAGAACATATTTTTGAATGTCTTTGAGAAAGTGTGTATGAGAAAGATTCTTACCTTCAAGTATTTTTGTTTGATTTTATTATGTGTTTAAATCAAAAGCTTCAAAATTCCACTCATTTATATCTTATAAGATGAAAAGGAAAATGTTTTGTTTAAACCAAAAATAGGTTAAATGAGTTGTGTTGATTAAAGTTTGCTTATAACACCTTTTTTAGAAAAAGATACTTGAAGATTAAAATGGTGTTTATAACAAAGCTAGAAGTAGAAATCTATTGTTTTAAAAGAAAGAGTTGGAGAAAGCATCATAGTTTTTTTGTTTATGCTCAAAAGGCTTAGGACAAATGATCATGACATAACTATGGGATTTTGAAATCTCTAAATGTTATTATAAGAACATCTACCCTAAGAAAAAGGTGTACTAACCTTCAAGGACCCAATAAGACATGGGTAGAAAAATCATTGTTATCTTATGATGCAAAGTTGGAATATATGCTAGATATAAGTGAAGAAGGAGATGCTTCTTGAAGATCTGTTGGTGAAAAACCATAACCTAAAATTACTACAACTTCCAGTTCATCCTATAGAATGATGGTGGACTTTCACATGGGACAATCATGCAAAAATGTATTGATGAATGGTGAAATAAATCTATTATGAAAAATAAACTTCAAGGATCTCAAATTGTAGCAAAATGGATATGTCTCTACATATCTTCAAAATAGAATTTACATAAGACCTATCCTTAAAAAGACTTCATATGAACTATGGGAGGAATTAAAACCCAACATATCATATTTTCATCCATTTGGATGCAAATGTTTCATTCTCAACACAAAGGATAACTTGGGAAAATTTGACTCAAAAAGTGATAATGAGATATTTCTTGGGTACTCAGAAACTTCAAAGGCATTCAAATTTTACAACTCAAGAACCTTGGTAGTTGAAGAAGCTATTCATATAAGATTTGATGAAAATAAGTATGATAAAGATCTATGAGAGCTAGACGAACTTTTGCAGATCTACGACTAGACGATAGCTCGAAACTAGTTCATCCAAACAGAATCCAGAGACAGAAGCGTCCACTCAACAAGAAGTTGAAGAAGAGGTAAGAGAACCCACTGGATGCATCGTGAGAAGAAATCATCCAGAAAGTCAAATCATTAATGACCTAGTAAATCGTGTTCAAAGAAGATCATCACCCAGAATAAAAGAGCACACTACATTGATGATGCAATGCAAGATGACAACTAGGTTAAGGGAATGCAAGAGGAACTTGATTAGCTTCAGAAGAATGATGTTTGGAAGTTAGTTGAATAGCCAAAAGGAAAGAAAAATGTTGGAGTGAAATGAGTCTTTCACAATAAACTGGACAAAAATGGTAAGGTTTTGAAAAACAAAGAAAGGTTAGTTGATAAAGATACTCACAACAAGAAGGTATAGATTACTAAGAAACTTATGCACATGTACCTCATCTAGAGGCAATACGTATTTTACTTTCATTTGCAGCTTATAGCAATATGAAGTTATATCAAATGGATGTGAAAAAATGCATTTCTAAGTGATTTAGTCCAAGACAAATTTTATGTTAAACAACCTTGTTAGGGTTTTATTTCACATTAGATTCAACTTATAGGTCAAGTGTAACCCAATCGTAATGCAGTAACTGAACTATCGTCTAGGTCATGTCCCAAAGGAATAAATGAGGGATTTCATGTAATTATTTAACTAAGAACTAGGTTTTTGTATTTTTGTCTTATGATTGTCACAAAATAAATAGCAATAATAATTAAATGAAAATAAAATAATTAAGTAAAGATAGAAATACTAGACTTGGATAGTGACGTCAATCTTGATGAATGAATGTCTAGGTTTGTACTTGGAATTCGCTCGATCCACTGTAACTTCACAATTTTCAAATCATTTCTCTTGCTTATCCTCAATTCACTAATGTATTCTACCCTAGCTCTTAGATGGTTGCAGATTCTAAACTACTTGCCCAATACCCAATCCCTTGGACATACCGACACAAGCAATCAACATTAATGGTTGAGAAATACGAAGCTTAACCAAGATTATTCTATCCCTAGAGATAATCCCAATTAAATACGTGATTTATGTTCGGGTTTCAACAAGGTTTGCCAAAGCGCAAGTCAATTCCTAAATTCAACTACAAGATGACCAATCAAATAAAATCATTAAGTACAAAAACAAATAAAGACTTAAGATGAAGTATTAAATTGATAGAATTAAAGTGAAACAAGGTTCATTCTTTCCTCTCCTAGGTGGAAGGAATTGTACTCATAAAAATAATAGAATGAAACCAAGAGTGACTAATGGAATAATGGAGGCATCTATTAGGTGACAGTTTAAAATATAATTCTAAGAACTGCTTGGGACTTCTACACCATTACAATGAATGCTTAGCCTCATATTTATAGAATTATAGCTTGGCTTAATTTAAGGAGATAATCAGAATAAATTACAAACAATAATATCTCTAATTAATTCAAGTAATTGTTTCTTCTTCAGCTGATTTATCCTTGAAAAATATATTGCTCTTGATTTTCCCAGCTTTTATCTTCAATTTTCTAAATTTCTCCTTCCATATATAATTTTCTGCTGATTTTGGGTCTTTGGAGTTTTAGTGCTTAAGCAGGAGATTTTTGCTGAAAAACTATAAAAAAAATTCATTAAAAATAACTAAAACATAAATTTTTACCTAAGACAAAGTAAAAATTGAATTTAAAGCTAATTTGGTTCAAAACAATGCCTAAAGTTACTAAAATATCAAATAAACGTCACAAAATGCATATGGAAGTCCGATAAATTTGACGTTTATCAAACCTCCAAGATTTGAAAGTGAAACTCTTCCTCAACGTGTTTTTAAACTCAACAAAGCCTTACACGGACTTAATCAAGCTTCTAGAGCTTGGTACAAAAAACTAAGTTCATTTCTCTTGAAAAATGGTTTTGAGCAAGGAAAGATTGACACACACTCTTTTGTAAAAAATGTGATTCTCAGTTTTTATTAGTGCAAGATATGTGGATGATATTATTTTTGCTGTTACAAATGAAATGCTTTCTGAAAATTTTTCTAAGCTAATGTAGACAGAGTTTGAAATGAGTATGATGGGAGAGCTAAAATTTTTTCTTAGACTACAAATAAAGTAAACACCCAAAGGTATCTACATTCATCAAACCAAGTATGTGAAAGAATTTTAGCTCTCCCATCATACCCAAAGGTATCTACATTCATCAAACCAATTATGTGAAAGAATTACTGAAGAAATTCAACATGGACGATACAAAAGAAATTAAGACTCCAATGCATCCCACGAGATACCTTGGACTGGACAGGGAATCAACAAAATTGGATGGGACTAAATAAAGAGCAATAATTGGCTCATTGCTCTATATCACTGCGTCCAGGCCGAATATTATGTTCAATGTTTGTCTATGTGCAAGATTTCAAAAAGAACCAAGGGAAGTTTATCTAACTGCAATTAAATGCATTTTTACATATCTAGTTGGAACTTCTAATCTTGGTCTTCTCTTCAAAAACGAGAAAGTTTCAGATTTACAAGTTCCACTGATGATCAGCTTGGTGACATTTTTACAAAACCTTTAAGTAAAGAAAGGTTGATTTTGTTAACAAATCGACTTGGAATGATCTCTGCTAATGAATTATTTAATCTCTATATGTCGTCCACTATTGCATCCAAAGACCTATCGTCCAATGGATATCAACACACACTCACAACGTTCAATATATGAACGCCTAATCATGCATTTATTTCTATTATACAAAATGCAACATTTTTATATCAAAACATTGTAACTCTTTTTGCTGAGTCAATTTTAGGAGGCAGGCTCAATGATTGCTTTTGAAAAGGTCCATAATAAAACCTTTAAACATCAAAGACTCTTGGCATTACTCACTACTCTCGAACACTTCATCTTCCTCTCTGAAAGCTATACCCTAACTATCAAACTCTCTGCAATGGCCACCTCCAACTTCCCCGCTACTAAGACAATTCCATCCTTAGAAATCACTACCATCCACACTGACAATGAACCCTCCATCCATGTTGAACATTTTTTTGACATACAAGAACTCGAAAAAATGGGTCTGAAGTTCAATGAGACACTATTGTTCTGTGGTGCTAGGCATTTCTTCAATGAGCTGCAAACAATATACCCAAAACTCATCAAAACCTTCTAGAGAAATGCTGAGTTTGTTAAAAAAAAGACAGTATCATCAAAAGTTCTGAGAATCAAAGTGGTACTGTTCAGCGACACCAAATTCAAGGTAACAAGGTGTCTTTGTGAAGGAAGTACTTACCAAGAGAGGTGGGAGAAGAACTACGACTCCCATGTAACAAGGGCACTCTATGAGGAAAATGTTGAGAAAGCAGGAGACCAGAAGACTATAGTGTATAACCTCATGTGCCAGAAGGCCAAAATTTGGTCCAACATTCTGAACAAAAGTGTTCTCCATAAGGCAGACTCAAAAACAACTCTGTCAAATCTTCACAAGTTTGTTCTTTTTCACTTGATCGAAAGTCTTCCCTTTGACCTGTCGCACACCATCTACATCAACATCTTGACAAACTTGAAAGGCTTGTGTGGTCTAGACGACATCTATTATGTTGCTCTCATCAAAAAGATGTTGTGGGATAAAGACGTGTATCATGTCTTCAACAAGATGGGCGATGATTCTAAGCACACCCTAATAGCCAAGGGTTCATTTGTTTCTAAACAACAATAATTTAGCAAAAATAACCTAAAAGCTATGAAGGTTGTTCTAGAACATAGTCAAAAGGAAGCTCCTCAAGTGGACCTGAATGCCATAAACAAGCGGAAGCAGAAAAGGCTAGCCAAAGTCATTTTTTATGAAGATCAAGGTCTAAACAGATTTGGTATATCCAAAAGATATAGAAGAGAATAGTTGAGCAACAAAAGAAAAAGAAAACAAGGAAGCAGTCCTAGAAAGAATAACAAGAAGAAGAAAATGAGCTACTCGTAAAGGAGCACAGGACAAAGAAAAGACATGAGCAGTCTACTGCTTCCATTCATATGCGTCCAATAGTTGGAACTTCAGTCCTAAAAAGGTTGAAGGACATAAGTAAAACTGATGAAGAAGATGAAGGCTTTGTACAAGTTTCTCTTCAAAAGAGAAAAGTTGATGCCCTGGTTGCTTTTGCCCTAAAAAGAGTAAAGAAAGTCCAACCAGCCCCAAAACAGAGAGAATCTATTATCCCCTATGCGATACCAAGACACATTAAGACGAGGACCACTAAAGTCAATCCCAAGATTGGTGAGAAGGAGTGGGCAGTCTCCTTCATAGGGAACAAAGAAGATCAAGCTTTATCATCATTAGATAGTAAGTCCACTGACGATACTCCTATCTCTTCTCTCCGCAAACATTTTCCATCTACACAACTGTGTCCACCTCCATCCCCCATCAATCTAGAGAGGTTCAGAATAATTGCTCCAAGAGAACCCTTGATAGATGCTCATAGGTTTCCTCTAGCATTCATTAATGGTAATTCTATACTTGAAACTCCTTACTCTGAATTCATCTCTATTGAACCTGTTAAAAAGGAAACCATCAGTGTCCAAGCTTCTACATGGATGAAGTATGACTATGAGCACACACCACCTAAGGTCTTTAAGGCTCTACCATTAGATTTCATAGTTCATCTTCCACTCCCACAATGGACTTGTCCAGTTCAACCAAATGTTATCAAGATGCCACCACATTGGCTTGCACCTGGCACTCAGCAATGAGTTTGCCATTCAACAGAGATCTCACCAATAGAAGCTTGACGTAACCTTCAAGCAAAGACAAGAAAACACACAAAATAGTATCCCTAGGGATCTATTTGAGAAGCACAGAAGGTACCCCTTGCAAGAAGTGGAATCTCCAAAGAGTTCAATTCAGAAGAAGGTGCATCTAGGGATGCCAATCACTAAGTTCTTAGAGTGCATCCATCTTATCTTAATCTATCTCAAGAAGACCATTTATCTCTGGGCAACCTCAATGCACAAATGTATGTAAGTGATCAAGCCATTTCCTACCCTCCTAGTCCTTACATTTCAAGGGCAACTGATGTCAAGATAGTTGTTAATAAGGTGTTTCCACGTTTACCTGTTTGGGATGCTGCTAAAAATAAAGGATTCAAGTTATACTACAACAAGGAGATGCCTTCAAGGAAAATGAAAGTGGAAATAGTCAATCACCCTCGGAATTGGAGCTCCCTATTCAGCAAGAAAAGGCTTATTTGTGCTCTTGATGTTTATGATGCCAAAACCTTCTGGAATCAAATCGTGTGGATGGGCACTCAGAAAACCTCCACCTTTGGTTATGATGGAAGTGATAATGCTAAGCACCGTGCATCATTCAGGTGTTGCATCCAGATAGGAAGTATCACTTTGATGATGCTTGCATTTGCTTAACGAAGGACGTCGACAATGACGTATTCATTCAACGCCTACTTCAACTTCTTACTATTCAATATGAGGGGACTTATAATTTAAAGAAAATGATTGAAGAAAAAATGATAGCTCATATGACTCAGCTCCATGAAGTTTAGTAAAAGAAGAAGGCTGAAGAAGAATAAGTTGTTGTTGCTGCTATGAAAGAAAATGTTGCCTCCATCCATGCTGAAGAGTCTGCTAAAGCTATGGATGACACCATTGTATGTGGGGTTATCATTGATCTTACCAACACTAGTGACATAGATGAAACTCCTGAGGCATGTAATGCAGCCATAGTTGATGAAGTTTAACATGACACTCTAGAGCTTGAATCCAAGCAGTCAACAACTTCAAATGAGGCTACTTCTAGAGACAAAGAAGAACCAAATGTTGTCATCATCTACTCCACCAGCTCAAGACCTATCCTCTAAACTATGTGTAACCTAAAACTTGACCAGGGATCAAGTGCAAGACATGATAGGGCAAGCAATGGAATCCTTCATTGAACGATAATGCCAAGAAAATGAATAATTCAGGCTCTCCATGTAGAATGCCATCACCACTCAGTTCTCCAATCTTGGTGTTGTTATCCTCCAAAACATTCAACATACTCAAATGTCCATGATTGGAGTTGTTGTTGCACCTGCACCTATATCTCAACCTCTAACCGCACCTCAACCTTTTAAACCTCCACCACCACCTCCTTCATCTTCACCTCCACCTTCGCAACCTCCACCACTACCACTTTCTAAGAATTGACAATGATGTCCTTCTTTATTACTTCTTCAAAGCCTACTTTTTTCTTATGATAAAAGGAGGAGAAGAAGGAATTTTAAAGTGTAAAGAGCTATCTTTATTAAATAAAAGTGGTTTTGGAGTACATTGTGTTTTTCTTTAGTTATTTGTTTTTCTATACTTATTATGTTTATTATTTTGCTGCCACGTTCATGTATTTTATCTATCAAATTTTTTCCAAGGAACTCAGGGGGAGTTTAAATGCATTACATTCATTCATCCTACTCTCTTAAAACTTTGATATACATCAAAATTTATATTGTTTGTCATTATCAAAAGGATGGAGATTTTTAGGTCTAGACGACTACTCTTATCAATCTTGGATTTTGATGAATAACAATAAGTATAAATTATTGATGTTCTAATGAGTTTTTGACAAATGGATAGTATCAAATGTTAAAGGACTTAACAATACTTTATATCGTCCAAGTGGTATTATTTTGTTTACTATCTATCCAACGTCCAACATGTTAAAATCAATAGGCTTCCACTCCTTATTATAATCAGTGTTACACATTGCGTTTTTGGTTATTACACGCGTCCAACTAGTAAGTACCTCACACACCTTTTGAAATTATCAACATCGAGCAAAGAGTTTGTATTAACAGAAAAAGGAAGTACATGTGTTCTATCCTATACAAATTCATTTTGCCTCTCTTTATCTTGAATTGCTAACATTTGAATTTAAGGAAAGGACAGAATAGAAGAAAATATAAGGTACTCACAAAATATTCTCAAAAGGTCACTTTTGCTAAGGACAAGAAACACATGGTGTTGTCTGTACTAACATGCAAATCCTCACAAATCAGAGCATGCCCCGTAACCTTATCTTTCAATGTGAGACAATGGTATTTTCAAGAAATCGATGATGATCCCCATAATAGATCCTTCACTATATAGTTTATAAAAGGAGGTCTCTACCCAAAAAGAAAGAAAAAAAATAGACAAAAAAGCAAAAACTTATCTGAAGCGAAACTCTGCAAAATTATTAAACGGCTAATACAAAGTTTTCATTTGTTTATTTTTTTCTAAGCAAAGTCATTTTGTATTTGAGTCTTGTTGTTTATCCACTCCTTGAGTGTTATTGAATACTTGTAATCATTTAAACTACTGCTTGTGAAAGCCAAGAGTGGCTTAGTGTTAATAATACTTGGGTTTCTTAAATTCAGGGGGAGTCTAAGAAAGTGTCAGAAGTGGTATTAAGAATACATGTACAACCAGGAGTGGTAGGTCATAATACTTGTTTTGTAATCAAGTTTTGTTTAGTGGAACCCTTAATACTTCACAAGTATTGTCGGGCCCAATGTGCAAGCGGCCAACATCTCATATCCTCATTCTCTCATCAAATTGATTCAAGGCAACCTTTTCCATGGATTTCCTAATGAAGACCTATTTGCTCACTTGGCCACAAACATGGAAATTTGCAACATGGTCAAGATAGTGAGAGTGCACAATGATGTGATTTGTCTCAACTTGTTTTCATTCACTTTGGCCCAGTGATGCAAAGAAATGGCTACATTCTTTATAAGGACCATAGCTTGAGGACTTGGGATGAAGTGGTGGAAAACATTTTTAGGAAATATTTCTTGGAAATTAAGACTATTGAAGGGAAGATGAAGATTTCCTCCTTTCACCAATTTCTAAATGAGTCTCTTAGTGAAGCTTAGGACCAATTTAGAGGGTTGCTTTGGAAGACTCCAACTCTAGGATTCAGTGAGCCAATGCAAATCAACATGTTCATTAATTGTTTGAGGCCTCATACTAGGAAATTACTTTATGCTTCTATGGGTGGCAAGATCAAATTGAAGACTCTGGATGTAGCAATGGAACTCATTGAGAAAATGGCAGCTAGTAATGAAGTTATTCATAGGGATATAACTTTATTGTTTCAAGGAAGATCCTTTTGGAGCTTACTTCCCATGATGACATTCGTGCTTAAAACAAGCTTCCAGCCAAGCAAATTGAAGCTTTAACCAATCAACTCAACAAACTCCCACAACAATTGCATTCTCTTCCACTTACTCAACCTTCTAATATGTAAGTGAAAGGATGCACTTTATGTTGAGAAGTTCATGAAGTTGGTTTATGCATGGTCCTAGAGGAGGCCAACAAGGAGCTAAATTAGATGGTGAACCTAAACCATCAAGGCTATAATCAAGGAGGAAATCAAGGTTACCATCAAGGGGAAAATCAAGGCTATCACCAAGGTGGTAATTTTTCTCAAAACCAAGGTCAAGGGTGGAATTTCCATACGAGGAATAAATTCAACATAGATAAAGGGGGTCCATCCAATCGACCTCCCAACCAAGGCCCAAATCTCTATAAGAGAACCACTAAACTTAAGGACACCTTGATCCAATTTATGCAAGTTTCCATCTCAAATCAGGAAAGACTGAATTGGCAATAAAAAATCTTGAAGTTCAAGTGAGCCAACTTGCAAAGCAACTTGCAGAGAAATCGAATGGAAATTTTGTGGCTAACATGGAGCCTAATCCCAAAAAGCATTGTAAACCAATGCTTACAAGGAGTATAAGGAATGAGGGTCATGTTCATGATGAATTTATTAAGGGTGTAGTGGAAGATGTAAGTGGTGATGAGGAAGTTGTGGGTGAAGATGAGGGGGAGCAAAATAAATATTAAAATGTGAGTTTTGAAAATATAGAAAAAATTAGAAAAATGATGAAAAAGAGCAAAATAGTCTCAAGAAGGGTGTGGATGAGATATTAGCATCAAAGAACAATAGTCAAATGGTGAGAGAAGCAAAGAAGGGAACATGTAGTGGCCCTACCAAGGATATGTAGTATCCTTTGGTACAATCAAAGAAGGAGAAGGAGCGTCATTTTTCAAGATTTCTTGACATCTTCAAGAAGTTGGAGATCACCATTCCCTTTAGTGAAACTCTCCAACAAATGTTGATGTATGCAAAATTTGTGAAGGAATTACTCACAAAGAAGGGCAAGTACATTAACAATAAGAGCATAATAGTATAAGGCAATTGTAGCATGAGGATCCAAAGAACTTTGCCTCCAAAATTCAAGGATCCCAGGAGTGTGACTGTCCCTTGTGCAATAGGAACAATCTCCATGGGAAAGGCTTTTATTGACCTAGGAGAAAGCATCAATTTAATTCCCTCTGTGATGCTCATAAAAATTGGCAACTTGAAACTTATGCCAACCTGCATGAATCTTCAACTTGTGGATCGCTCCATCACAAGACCATACGGTGTTGTTGAAGATGTTCTAGTAAAGGTCCAACATTTAACATTTTTGGTTGATTTAGTCATAATGGACATAGAAGAAGATCCTGAGGTGCCTTTGATCTTGGGGTGACCATTTATTCTCACTGTTAAATGTGTTGTTGACATGGAGAATAGGGGTAAAAAAATAGGTTAGCCCACCCCACCCCACCTCGCTACCAACCAGCCAAAAACAAGTCTACCCGCCTCACCCCGCATTTCATATATGGGTTCAATGTGTCAACCTTCCCTGTTTTTTATCGAGTTGGCCTGTTGACCTATCAAAACTAACATCAACATCAACATCAACATCAACAACACCTTTAACCCAAGTTAATTGGGGTCAGTGGTAGATGAACCCAATGATAGAGTTACTAAAAGGGTTTAACCCTCCACCAAGCTTATCGCTTTTCTCCACTCCGTCCTAAGACATACCATCCGCCAATCTATATCCCACTTCATTAGGTCTTGTATAACTACCTTTCCCCAGGTAAGTTTCGGTCGACCTCTCCCTCTTTTTGTGTCTAACTCTTGGTAACAAACTCTTGTTCTTACAGGAGCATCCAGTGGCCGTCTCATAACGTGCCCAAACCATCTCAATCTCTGCTCCCTCATCTTTTCACATACCAGTACCACTGATACCTTTCGTCGAATATCCTCATTTCTTATCTTATCCATCTTCGTATATCCACACATCCACCTTAACATCCTTATTTCTGCTACCCCTATTTTATGCTCATGTTGCCTATCTGCTGGCCAGCATTCCACTCCATATAGCATTGCCGGTCTAACAACTGTTCTATAGAATTTTCCTTTTAGCTTAAGGGGAATCTTGCAGTCACACAAAAACCCCGATGCACTCCGCCATTTCATCCACCCTGCTCTAATCCTATGACTTACATCCTCATCGATCTCACCACCTTTTTGCAACATTGATCCCAAGTATCTAAAAACATCTTTCTTGGGTACCTCTTGGCCAAGTAGCTGCACTGTGTCTTGATCACCATCTTTAACCCGCGAAAACTTACACTTCATATACTCTGTCATGCTCTTGCTTATCTTGAATCCTTTAGACTCCAAAGTGCTTCTCCACAATTCCAATTTCCTATTCACGCCATATTTGGTCTCATCAATAAGTACGATATCATCTGCAAAAAGCATACACCACAGCACTTCCTCTTGAATATCTTTCGTTAGTTCATCCATCATTAAGGCAAAAAGATACGGACTAAGAGCTGAACCTTGGTGGACACCTACCGTGATAGGGAAATACCTTGATATTCCATTACAGGATTTCACACATGTGGTAGCCCCATCATACATATCTTTAATTGCATTAACATACTTTAATGCTACCTTTTTCTTCTCAAGAGTCCACCATAAGACTTCTTGTAATGCCTCGTTTTACTATCTTGTATTTTATTGATTTTGAAATTTCTTTTCCACTTGCTTTAGAATTTTCTTAGTTATAATTTTCACAAAAATTCCTTTCTTCTTGTTTCAAATTTTACTAATCATTCATTTCATAAATGAATTCTCCCTCACCACGGTTTATTGATAATAATAAAATACAGTCCATCAATACAGTCCAAAATATAGTCCGTCATACAGTCCCAAAATACATGCCAACATAAAATAAAAACTAATCAAAAGTCTAGTACAAATTATACGTCATCGGTAACAAAATACTGTAAGGACCCTCCCTGTGGCGCGGCTGGCGCCAGATCCCACGCGGATAGCGCCAGCATACTCAGAGGAAAACCCTGTGAAGGGTGTGGCGCGTATAGCGCCAGATCTGGCGCGGGTAGCGCCAGGCTTCCTGGAACATGGCGCGGGTGGCGCCATGTGTGGCGCGAGTGGCGCGGGAAGTGGCCTGGAAAGCCAAGTTTCTCTGGAACTCCACGCGGTCAGCGCCATGTGTGGCGCGGACAGCGCCATAGCCCAGGGGGAGTTGGCGCGGATGGCGCCAGAGTTGGCGCGGATGGCGCCATGTGTTGTGCAGCTGGCGCGGATGGCGCGGTGTCCCGCGCGGATCGCGCGGGAAGGACGGTGCAGACTGTATTTAAAGAGGGGTCGCGTTTTAGAGGAGAAGAATTGGTTTTCTTCTTCCTCTGGACCTCAGCAGCCATGGGAGAGCTTCCCAAGCTCCTATGTTCATGCTATATGACCTTAAACACCTTCCTAAGCCTAGTAAACCTCCTAGAAACCAAGATTGAGCCAAAATCCTTTCTCCCTATTCATTGAAAATCCCTTCTCTGAGAAAGCTGCAGAGAACTCGAGATTGGCCGAGGAACGGCGGTGGTTCAGTGCACCAAGGCTAGGGAGAGTAGCCCAGAGGCCTTCCTCGACGGTTCTAAGGTAAGAAACTCGAGTTTCTCCGGTTGATTTGTGATTTGAGGGTTTTGATGAATAGTGACCCATTTTTTGATAGAGCTAGAATTAGCTCTGGGTCCAGTTGAGAGATGTGTTCAGGATGATGAGAGGAGGAAGGATTAGCTTTCAGGTTGTGATTTGGTGACTGTTGGTTTTGGCTCTAGGTTATGCATGGGTGACTTGGACTGAGTCACTTGATTTGAGACATGCAAGGGCCATGATGATGGGCTTGTTGTGCCTGAGAGGCCTTGAGAACGGTGTCTTGTGGTTCAGACCGTTCAAGCCCTGAGAAACCCTGAGGTTTTGTTTGAGAGAGCTGAAATGCTCTAGGTGAATGGCTTGGTTTGAGTCTGGAATGACTCTGAGGCCATGGATGAACCTGAGGTAGACCACTGAGGGTCTATGGAAGGCTTGTGTGGATAAGCCTGATGAACCCTGGAGTAGATGACTCGGGTTGAGGGAAAGAACTGTGGTTCCTTCCCAGAGGCAGTGGATGACTGCTGGATGAGCTGATGCATGAATATATGCTTATATGGTCTGTGATATGTGTTTATGTGCCTTGTTAGGGCTTGACACTGAGGGTGTCAGAGAAGCAGACCATCAGTTGAGGCTAAAGCTGAGGGGCACGGCTTGCCAGGTAAGCTCATCGTTCTGTGATGTCTTTCTTTTTCTCTTGTTTGCCACCCAAGTGGGTGATGGGTGCATGCCATGTGTGAATATATATGTATTGTGCATGCTGAGAAAGAAAGGCCGTGATGGCCTGTTATTGATGATGATATGTGTCGAGATAAGCCTAGAAGGCTGGATGAATGATGCTTAGGGTGGAACCCCTGCTGTTCCAGAGATTGTGATACATGATAAACCCTAGGATAGACACTGAGAAAGTGTGAGGGTATTTGACACCTGTGGCTTCAGGTGTGGCCTTGGGCCTGAGATGGAGGAACGCTGTGAGGTGTTCCATGGCTTTGATGAGATACAGATCAGAGAATGATCTGTGATGGAATCTATAAGATACTGAGATGGTATCGGGCTAGTTGAGGTTCCCTAGCCAGAGGAAGAGTTTGAGGACTCCCTGGAATAGCTGAGATTCCATGGGAGGTGCCACTGCTCTCCGCCTAAAGACCTAAGGGTGGATTGCCCTGTATGGATGTTCCTCCTTAGGCAGAGATGATGAGATTGATAAAGACCATGGTGGTGGTCTGTGTTGAGGATAAATAGACACTGTGATAGTGTCTGAGTTCTGAGATTCTCTGGCCAGTAGAATAGAGTCCTATGGTGGTAGGACAGATGGTATGTGATAAGAAGTCCTGAGGGATTGAGAGCTCCCGTTGAGGATTGTCTCTCTCAGGCAGCATGATAGAAGCCAGCCCGGTATATAGGAGTCCTCCAGACGTGGTTGTACCTATATATTTTCGGGGTGCTTCTGATAGATAATGAATTGTATTGGGACAGGATATGAGTTGTAGCTCATGATAGAGGAGCCGGCCCGGTATATAGGAGTCCTCCAGACGTGGTTGTACCTATATATTTTCGGGGTGCTTCTGATAGATAGCGATTCGTATTGAGAAGCCGGCCCGGTATATAGGAGTCCTCCAGACGTGGCTGTACCTATATATTTTCGGGGTGCTTCTGATAGATAGTGAATTGTATTGGGACAGGATATGAGTTGTAGCTCATGATAGAGGAGCCGGCCCGGTATATAGGAGTCCTCCAGACATGGTTGTACCTATATATTTTCGGGGTGCTTCTGATAGATAATGATGTCCTGCCATGAGATGTACTAGTATATATATTGGATCCTCTGAGAGTGGGGATCGGCATATATATCTATATGAAAACCTCCGCAGGATGATGATGATGATAGGTGATAGATGGTGATGACCATCGGAATCACATGGATATTGACAGTTATGGATGTGTATTGATGTACACTGATGACGATGGTTTCAGTGTATGTGAAGCCCTGAGTTGAGAGATTCCTCAGGCCGTGTGTATGAAGTCCTGAGTGGTGGACTCAGGCCATGTTATATATGTATAGCATTGGAGGCGGTGCCTCTCTGGTATGTACAGTGATCAGTGATTGACACTGATGATTAGGTACCTCTGTGAGATCTCTGTCAGACGAGTATGAGAGCCGATATGAAATATTGAAGCCATGATTCTGGCTTGGCTCTGTTAGTAGATGTTGAGATGGCTGTGAGAGCCAGGATGAGGTGTGATACCTCTGATACTGAGAGTATCTGATTATGTACCCTGTAGTGGGTTATGAGAGCTAGGATGATTTCCAAGCTCGTTTCTGTTTTGGTTCTATGAGGATGTTTTGAGGTGAACCGGGGTAAGGGAAGATCTCCCAGAACCCTGAGTTTACTGAGATGTTTATCTCACCCCGTTGTGGGTTGTGGTTTTCAGGTGATTCGAGAGGAGAGGAGATACCTCAGGGCAGGAGGCCTTAGCTGAGAGTGCTGGACCTGGTCATGGGCTGCAGATGAAGACTAGAAGAGTCTTTATTTTATCTCTGTCTTGTATTATAAAGGATAGGGTGCTCGACGATGATGTTGTTTTAATGTATGTTTCCTCCTGATGATCTCTATTTTGAGTTTTATGTATATCTGCCTTGGTAGTTGTGGTTATGTATGTTTGTTTTTACCTGGATCAGCAAGGGACCTGTGTTATATGTGTTTTATTCTATGCATAATGTAATCAAGAAAAACGATTCTTTCGTTTCTGCACCGCTTAATATAGCGCTGATAGCGCTACTCTAATGATAACGCACCGGGTGCACACGGGGTGTTACAAATACAATCCATCAAAATATCTTCATCATCTTTTCTTCACAATTATCCACTGCTTTACTGTTCCTCTGCTCGCTCAAATAAATTGAGGTCATTGCAGGTGTCAACCATAGACACAAAATAGGGTAAGTTTATGACAAACATAGTTTGAATAAAAATATATACACAGATGATTATAATATCATTCATAAAATAAGATGCATGGATGATGCATGAATCTTTATTTAAATGATGCATGACTTTCTCAACATCTTCTCAAATGATACCATAGTCAAGATAGCCCCACCCTCTCTCAGTGGTACGAACTTATCCATTCAGTCAGGATAGCCCAATGTCGCGATAGGAAGGTCACCTCCATCCATGTGATCATCATGGTGGTGTGGTCCTCACTGTCTCAACTACCCCCCAGCTCAGATTCCTCTTGTCTGAACGCATGGACTCAGTTAAGCTATCTAACACACCTCCTCTTGAGGTAAATCACACGGTTTAACCCCCGCCAGGTATATGCATGCATGAATGATTCTCTTTTATCTCATATTTTCTCTTTAATATTACTCTTCACTTTATATCTCATATGCGTCAAAGTTCAATATATTTGTAAACTCATGGAATATGCTTATTAAACAACATATATACCTTCTTCCAACAATCACATAAAACTGTATAAAAGCACTCAAGCATACAATCATAGTTCAACTCCATAAATTTTTCAAAGACAAGGCATAAAACTCAAGCACTTATTCAAACAAACAATTCTTAAACTATCTTTATCACAAAGCTTCAAAAGACATCTTGAAACCCACAAGTAGTCATAACACACTCAACGACCCAAGGATTCCAACACTTCCATCATCTTTGTCTCTTGAAAAATTTCATCAAACACATGGTAGGCAAGCTTGGCTTTATAGATTACTTTAAAGAAAGCTATACTCTAACTATATTTAACATTAATTTTTATAAAGTTCAATATGATAGGCATGCTTCCAACATAATTCTAGCATAAAATAGACATGCTCAAGGATTTATAGAACAATATATAAACACCCAAATTTTAGTACAACATTCCATTATGTAATTACAATTCAAATCAACTATTTTCTTAAAGATAGTCGTACTACATATAGTTTCAAGTTATTTCTTCAAACAATCATTCATTAAGCTAAAACCAAGTCACTTATTCAAATAATCATTCATTTAACAATCTTTATCTCTTTGAGGCATTTCATTGAACACATAATATGCAAGGCTTAGTTTCTTATGAAAACAATTAAGAATCTTAACATAATTAATATTCAAACTTTATTTATCATAAACTTCCCATACCTTGCTTTCTTCTTTACAATTGGATAGCCTTGCTCCTAGTACTCCTAGTGCTTCACATGAGGAAGGAAGGATGTAGACCTTTGTTTTGCTTTAGGTAAAAGGTGAATTGAAAAGTGATGGAATGGAAGTGTTTTGGAATGGATTTTTGCACGTTAGCTTCCCCTTGGGCAGCCACCAATTTCGTTCCCCACCATCTTATATATATAAGGTGATTAAGCTTGATTTTTGGTTACAAATATCTCAAGGTCATGATGGCTTAGCTTTCCATTGATTTTATTCCTATTGGCTATTCATTTCTCACCCTCCAAGTGTCCATTTTCTTGATTCTTCTCAACACTTCTTCATTCATCTTGATATTACACGTGCAAATGCTTGGCTTGGAGAGCAATCTTCCCAAATTCCTTCTTCTTCACGTGGAGGAGCTATATTTTAGGGAGACTTTGTGCTTTTCTTCTTTCTTGAATTTTCCCCAAAACCCATTTTAGTAAAATTCTAATTCTAAACTCTTTAACCGTTGGATCTCTTTAAAATTTTAAAGGTACACTACTATCTCAAATATATAACTTTTGACCGTTGGGATTGTTGAAATAACATCTAGGGCTGTCCACGTGTTTTACCAAAGGAGACAAGAGAAGATTTTCTTCAAAAAATCTTCTTAAGCTAATCCTATATCATACAAATGTCTTGTCACTTGTTTCCATCCCATGGCTCCCTTTACAAGTGGCATCTCTTGAAAGTTCTTGCCTCTTCTACTCCATTTATTCACGTGGACTTGCAAGCTTAGGAAAAGAATACAACTTTTTCTTTAAAACTTCAAAGTTGTCACTTTGTAAATTTCATAGAAATTTTATTGAGGTGCCTTGTCACAAAATATCTCAATAATCTGCTATCTAAGAGTATTCTTGTAATTTCATCAGGTTCTCATAGAATCCCTAAGAATATTTGATCATTTCTAGCCTGAAGGTTATTATGGTAAATTCATCCTTCATCCCGGGGGCATAATTGTCATTTCCATCATAGAAATATCTATTCAAAATATCTAAGGGTATTCTTGCCATTTCCAAAATATCCAAGGGTATTTATGTAAGTTTTCACCTTAAAATATCTTTCTAAAATATCTAGGGGCACTTTTGTAATTCTCAAAATATCCAAGGGCATTATCGTCCTTTTACCCTCAAGGGCATTTTTGGTATTTCAAATTTATGGTAAGGGCAATATGGTCATTTTTCCCAAATATTTCCGTAATGTTTCTAATTGATATTTCACCCACATAATCAAATCATCTCTAACTTAAGACTTTCATAAATATCTATTGAACTATAGTTATGGAAATTTTGGGGTGTTACACTTCTCTTGGGACTCTATCATATGTTTTCTCAAGATCTATGAACACCATATGTAAGTCTTTCTTCCTTTCCCTATACCTTTCCATTAATTGTCTCATCAAGAAAATAGCTTCCATGGTACATCTTCCTGGCATAAATCCAAATTGATTTACTAAAACCTTGGTCTTCCTCCTTAGGCGATGTTCGATAACTCTCTCCCACAACTTCATAGTATGACTCACGAGCTTGATGGCTCTATAGTTTGAACAATTCTTGATATCTCCCTTGTTTTTGTAAATAGGCACAAGCATACTTTTCCTCCAAGCATCAGAAATCTTGTTTGTTTGAAGAATCCTATTAAAAAGATTGGTCAACCATTTTATTGCCACATCTCCCAAGCCCCTATGATATGCTTCTAGCATATGATACTTTTTAGGGTTAATTAATTAATGATTTATTCAATAATTAGTAATATAGGCTAGAAATTGTCAAGTTGTTTAATAAATTATTATTTGTCTTAAATATGAGTAACTTTGTTATTTAGGAACCAACAAGAGAGGAAAAGAAGCAAAAAGAAGCAACAGGTGCTCTCGACCATTCCACACGATTCGCGCCAGACCCCGCGCCATTCACGCCAGCTGCTAAAAGCAACCCTTCAGTTCGAGCAAGCCATGCTATCAACATGAATACCCAAGCGAGTAGCGTCATATTATCAAATATTAACTCCTCTGCTCGAACAATCCGCGCCACTTCCCACGCGAGTAGCGCCAAGTTATCAAGATCAGACATTCAATACGAATATCCCACGCGATCAGCATGGGACACCGCACTATTAGCGCCAGAATTCCAGAATAGCTTAATCAATTTGAACATCCCAAGCGATCAACGTGGGACTCCGCGCTAGTCGTGCCACAGTTACGCTGTTACCTTATTTAGAAGATTTGACACTGAATAAACCAAGAAGATAAGTTCTTGTTACCTGAATTAAACATATGAACGTTTGGGAGATAAAAAGGGACATTCTTGGACACAGAAAACAGACAGAAACGTAGAGGAGAAAGTGGAGAGAAGATCAAAGCCAGAGATTGAAAGAAGATTGAAGGTTTTGTAATACTGCTACTGTCTTTGTATTTCTTGAGGTTAGATATGAATATGTCTGGCTAAATTCTCTTATTGTGGTTAGAGCCATAACCAATGTGAACTCCTCTGTAACTTGCTTGGTATTAATATGAAATTCTTATAGTTGCTTTATTTTACTCTGTTCTTCATTGTATTACTCTTTTGTGGAATTGGCCATTCTATTAAAGTGCTGAGGGTTAGAGTCTACAATAGGGATATTGGGGTTCTAATTTCTGAAAGGAGTAAGATAACAATTTTTACATTGCCTAGGGATAGGGATGTATGATTGCAGAATTTATATCATGTATTATCTTAATGCTTAACTTGCTAGGAAATCACTAAGGAATTAGGATTTCTGATTGGGTTAAAGGGTTAAATTACTAAGGGATTAGGATTTAACTAATTATGTGGAAATACACTCTCTGAGTAATTAGAAGTAATTGAAATTAATAACCAATCCAAGTGAAGAAGGTAGGGAACAAAGGGGAAGGTGCTCTTGCCACAATTATCTCTCATCACTGCATAACAATTCATTTAAATTCGCTTTTACTTCTATTAATTTCTGTCATTTATTTATTCTACACAACTCCCAAATTGCAACCATATTCTCTTTA
Organism: Glycine latifolia; assembly: GCA_013407115.1. Taxonomy (NCBI): domain Eukaryota; kingdom Viridiplantae; phylum Streptophyta; class Magnoliopsida; order Fabales; family Fabaceae; genus Glycine; species Glycine latifolia. Next base: position 107,053 of record QARZ01000579.1, read on the forward strand.
ACTTATTAATTGTCTTCCAATTTCTGAGATATTAAGTTACAATAAAATTGCATTCAATCCCTATGAAGACGATACTTTACTTACTCACTTTATAACTTGAAACGAACGGTACACTTGCCGAGCGTGCAACAAGTTTTTGGCGCCGTTGCTGGGGATTGAAATCGCCAATTTTATATTAACTTTAATACTTGAGATTGGAATTTCTTTTGTTACTAAACTACTTTTCTTATTTTATGTGAGGTATAGTTAATCCTGATCATCTGCAGTACGATCCTGAAATAGAGAGGACTGTTAGAAGAAACAGGAAACTAGCCAAACAAAGAGAAAGAGAAGCAGAAAATTCTAATTTTGATTCAATCTCTGAATTGGAATAAGAAATGGCTGACCGAGGAAATAATCAGCCTAGACCGGAAGATGAACTAATGGAGGATATTCTGGCTCCATTGTTCACTAGACCAAACTCCAGTATTGTATAACCACCAATTGAAGCAAATCACTTTGACATTCATCCTTCATTGATCACATTGGTGGAACGCAATCAGTTTGGTGGGGAAGATAATGAAGACCCCCATGATTTCATTGACAGATTTCTAAGAATCTGTGATACCATTAGACACCAAGGGGTGTCAGATGACGCTATAAGATTGAGGTTATTCCCTTTTGCTGTTAAAGGGAGAGCACTTAGATGGTTGGATAGACAGACCTCAAACAGCATAACCACTTGGGAAGAATTAGTTGCAAAATTTTTCTCTCAATACTTTTCAATGGATAAATACAACCGGCTGGTGAATGAGATCACAAATTTCACTCAAAATGAGAGGGAGACTTTATGTGCAGCTTGGAATAGATTTCAAGAGCTGATTCGGAGGTGTCCACAATATGACATGACTGTGGGTAAAAAGGTACGTATTTTCTTTAATGGAATGATGCCTGAATCACGTCTTATTGTTAATGTTGCAGCTGGTGGTTCCATAAGATCGAAGACTGCAGTCCAGACTTATGAATTGATTGACTCTCTAGCCCGTGATGAAAATGAACGTGCCCCAGTTCATCCCAAAAGAGAAGTTATTCAATTGGGGAGTAATGATGCAATGTTAGCTGAATAGAAAATATTGGCTCAGCAATTAACCAAATTAAATGCAAAGATTGACAAACTCCAAGTCTCTGCAGCTCAAGTTTCATCTAGCAGAATGCAACCTGCCATATGTGAGTATTGCCAAGGTGAGCATGAGTCCAATGAGTGTCCTACATTAGTAAGAGCTGATCCAGTTCAGGTGAATGGCCTTTAGTACGATCAGAGACCCCAACAAAATTTTTAGAGAAATCAAAACAATGTTATGGGGAATAATTTTCAAAGGAGAATTCAAGGTGGTGGGCTTGACTATAAATCTAACAATTATTTGCAGCCTCCACCTATCCCACCTAAAGAGCCATCAGAGTTGGAGAAAGCCATGTTACAATTGTCCAAAACCACCAATGAGCACATTCAGGCCACCAATGCCTTCATTAATGAGACCAGAGCTCACCATAAAAATCAAGATGCATCCATTAGGAATCTTGAAAATCAGATTAGTCAATTGACAAAATAACTAGCTGAAAGGTCCCAAGGACAATTTCCTAGTGACACTGTGGTGAATCCAAGGGAACATGCAAAAGCAATTACCACTAGGAGTGAGAAGGTAATCACTTCCCCAGAGAAGCCTAAGGTAAGCCAAGGAGAAATTGAAGAGGAAGCTACCACAGTTGCTGCGGAACGAGAGGTAGAAGTACCTTCAACTAAGCAAGAAGACAAAAGTTCTGTACCTGCAAAAAAGCCAATGGATTTCTCTCGCTTTGATAAGCCTCCTTATCCAGTAAAGAGCAAGCAACAAGCCCAAAAGCAACAGTTTGCCAGGTTCTTAGAAATGTTTAAAAAGTTGCATATTAACATTCCATTTGCTGAAGCTTTAGCTAATATGCCTAACTATGCAAAATTTATGAAAGAACTATTGTCTAGGAAACATAAATTGCAGGAATGTGAGACTATTGCACTTACTGAAGAGTGCAGTGCTATAATACAGAGAAAGCTGTCACCAAAGCTTAAAGACCCAGGCAGTTTCAATATTCCAATTGCAATAGGGAACATTAATGTAGGAAGAGCTCTATGTGACCTGGGGGTAAGCATAAATTTAATGCCTTTGTCAGTTTGCAAGTCCCTAGGAATTTTTGAATTAAAGCCCACCGGAGTTTCTCTACAACTTGCAGACCGTTCTTTGAGGAAACCTACAGGGGTCATTGAAGATGTTCTAGTAAAAGTAGATAAGTTTATTTTTCCTGCAGATTTTATAGTTTTAGATATGGATGGTGAAAGTGAAATACCACTTCTCTTAGGTAGATCATTTTTAGCCACTGCTAGAGCTTTAATAGATGTAGAGAAAGGTAAACTAGAACTTAGAATGGATGATGAGTCTATTATTTTTAATGTTTTTGATGCTATGAAAAATCCATCTGATGAGCATGATTGTTTTAGGCTAGATGTTTTGGATAATGTAATTCATGCAGGTCAAACAGAGGAACAAGAACTTGAAGAAGTGTTGGAAATTCAGAGTCAAGAAACCATACAAGAAGAGTTGGAGATAGCTATGGAGGTGCTGGAAAAGAAAGAAGATGACATCCCAGTTGGAGCACCAAAAGTTGAGCTGAAATAGTTACTGGAGACTTTGAAGTATGTGTTTCTAGGTGATGGAGAGACATACCCAGTCATTATCAATAGAGGGCTGGAATTTTATGAGGAAGAGCAGCTGTTGAAAGTACTCAAAGAGTACAAAACTGCTATAGGCTGGTCTATCTCCGATTTGAAAGGTATTAATCCCTCTTTTTGTACTCATAAAATTCTTATGGAGGATGATATGAAACCAATGAGGCAACCACAGAGGAGACTTAACCCAACTATGAAAGAAGTGGTCAGAAAAGAGGTGGTTAAGTTATTAGATGCAGGCATGATTTACCCAATTTCAGACACCGCATGGGTAAGTCCAGTTCAGATCGTTCCCAAGAAAGGTGGGATGATAGTCATTCAAAATGACAACAATGACTTAATTCCTACAAGAACTATCACTGGTTGGAGGATGTGTGTGGACTATAGAAGGCTTAATGATGCAACCAGAAAAGACCATTTTCCACTTCCTTTTATGGACCAAATGCTAGAAAGGTTAGCTGGTCATGATTATTATTGCTTCTTAGATGGATACTCTGGGTACAATCAAATCCCAGTAGCACCAAAAGACCAGGAAAAGACAGCCTTTACATGTCTATTTGGAGTATTTGCTTACAGAAGAATGCCCTTCGGCCTATGCAATGCGCCTGCGACATTTCAAAGGTGCATGCTTTCTATTTTTTTTTTGATATGGTAGAAAAAGGTTTAGAGGTATTCATGGATGATTTTTCTGTTTTTGGCTCTTGTTTTGATTCATGTCTCGCTAATTTGGCTAAAGTTTTAAAAAGATGTTAAGAGACAAATTTAGTTTTAAATTGGGAAAAATGTCATTTCATGGTAAGGGATGAAATCGTTCTAGGCCATAAAATTTCTGAAAGAGGAATAGAGGTTGATAGAGCTAAATTATTATTAATTGAAAAATTACCTCCTCCTATTAATGTTAATGGTGTAAGAAGTTTTCTAGGTCATGCAGGATTTTACAGGAGGTTCATCCAAGACTTCTCCAAGATTGCAAAAGCTCTCAACCAATTACTTGAAAAGGGAGCAGAATTTCATTTTAATGAAGCTTGTATTGATGCATTTAATTTATTAAAAAATAAGCTTATTACTGCACCTATTTTAATAGCCCCTGATTGGAATTTACCATTTGAACTTATGTGTGATGCAAGTGCTTATGCAATTGGTGTTGTTTTAGGACAAAGAAAAGATAAGCATCTACATGTCATATATTATGCTAGTAAGATTTTGAATGAGGCACAAATTAATTATGCCACCACTGAAAAAGAAATGCTAGCTGTGGTTTATGCATTAGACAAATTTAGGTCCTATTTGGTTGGCTCTAAAGTTATTGTTTACACTGACCACGCCGCTCTTAAATTTTTAATGACTAAGCAGGATGCAAAGCCACGCTTGTTGCGTTGGATGCTTTTGTTTTAGGAATTCGATTTGGAAATTAAAGATAAAGCCGGGGTGGAAAACAAAGTAGCTGACCACTTATCAAGGATTCAAGAAAAGAGTTTGCAGGATGGACCAGAAGTAGTAATCAATGAATCTTTTCCTGATGAGGGGGTGATGGCAATCCAAGTAAGCCCATGGTTTGCAGATATGGCCAACTACAAAGCTGTAGGTGTAATACCTAAAGAATTAAATTGGTAACAAAAAAATAAGTTTCTCCATGATTCAAAGAGGTATTTATGGGACAATCTTTTTCTTTATTTTCAATGTACTTATGGGGTAATTCGCAGATGTGTAATTGAGTTAGAGGCACCTAAAATCCTTTGGCATTGTCATGCTTCGGATTATGGAGGACACTTTGGAGGGAATAAAACAGCACAAAAGGTCTTACAGTACGGTTATTATTGGCCAACATTATTCAAGGATGCAAGGGATTTTGTGGAAAAATGTGATAATTGTCAGAGGACGGGAAATATCTCTCGTAAAGATGAGATGCCATTGAACAACATCCAAGAAGTGGAGCTGTTTGATATATGGGGGATTGATTTTATGGGACCCTTCCCTAAATCATATTCCAATCAATATATCTTGGTTGCAGTAGATTATGTGTCTAAATGGGTTGAGGCTGTGGCTTTACCAACCAATGATGCGAAGGTGGTGGTCTCATTCTTGCGGAAGAATATCTTCACCCGCTTTGGAGTGCCGAGGGCCATTATCAGTGATGGAGGGACTCATTTTTGTAATAAATAGTTTTCTAGTTTGCTTGCCAAATATGGAGTCCATCACAGAGTTGCCACACCTTACCATCCTCAAACAAGTGGGCAAGTAGAAATATCTAACCGTGAGCTTAAAAGAATTTTAGAAAAGACAGTTGGGAATTCTAGAAAGGATTGGGCTCGAAAGCTAAATGATGCGTTATGGGCATATTGGACTGCATTTAAAACACTTACAGGTATGTCACCATATCAACTTGTGTACGGTAAGTCTTGCCATCTTCCAATTGAGTTAGAACATAAGGCTATATGGGCCACTAAATTCTTAAACTTTGAATTCTCTAAATCTAATGAAAAATGATTATTGCAATTAAATGAGTTGGATGAGTTCAGGTTAGCTGCATATGAGAATGCCAGGATTTATAAAGAGAAGACCAAGAAGTGGCATGATAATAAAATTCGTCCTAAAGAATTTGAGCCGGGACAACAGGTATTGCTCTATAATTCTCGCCTGAGACTTTTTCCAGGTAAGTTAAAATCTCGTTGGTTTGGTCCATTTTTAGTACGAAAAGTTTATCCTTACGGAACAATTGAAATTTCTCCCTTAGACAATGATAGGTCTTTTAAAGTGAATGGATGCAGGTTGAAACACTATTTTGGTGGTCAAGTAGATAGGAATTTGGTTTCTATTCCACTGAATCCACCCGATGATTGAAAGGTGGTACGTCAAGCTCATGACGTTAAACAAACGCTACTTGGAAGGCAATCCAAGAGTTTGATTAGATCTTAACTCATTTATTGTCATGTTTAAGTTTCTTTTTATTAGCTTAAATTATGTTATGTGTTTTTAATTCGTTCTTAGTTATTTAGTTAATTGTTAATCTTTATTCTTAGTTCGTATGTTTAAATATTATTAGTATTATAGTTAGTTTTAGTTCTTCTATTGTAGGTTTTTGTGATAGGTTTAGTTTAATAATGGTAAAAAGCATTGGAAAATACTGAAGAGCATTCGAATAACTCACGCTGATCGCGTGACATCTAGCGCGACTAGCGCCACCAATTCGAATTAAACTGGTCTTAAATGCATTTCCCACGCTAGTTGCGTGGACTCTGGCGCGAGTAGCGTCAGGGGTTCGAACCAAGACAACATCATTTCAATTTTGGCGGGAACTGCATGGTCTATGGCGCTACTAGCGCCACTTATTCGAACTCAGGGGTCAATTTTACATTTCCCATGCTATTCGCGTGGCTTATGGCGCTAGTAGCGCCACATATTCGAACCCAAGAGCCATATTTTCAGTTATGCGCGTGGCTTGCGGCACGACTCATGCGAGATATTTGAACTAATTAAACATCCTGAATCTTCTCACGCGATTCGCGTGAGGCATGGCATTACTCACGCCAGATGTTCCAAACATTATGCCATTATTTACACCCAACGCGGATCATGCCAGACGCAGCGCAAATCGCGCGAGGGCGTCGTTTTAGTTTTTAAAATAGGAAACCCAAACAAAAAAAGCACCCCCACTCAGGTCTCTTCCTAAATTTCTCCCTTTCTCTTCAATTGCATTCACTCGCATTCAACTTCATTGCTGATATTGTGCCCTAAAGCATTCAACTCACCTATTATAAAACCCTAAATCCTGACTACATTAGCGATTCCACTCCATTCACCATTGTTCCAAGAGCTCGAGTCATTCATTTATTCACTCATACTCCTTCTTTGAGACACAATGGCTGGCGACAAGGTACGCTTATTCTTCATTCAAACTTCATAGAATGTATAGGGACCTGGTGTTAGTGGTAAGGCTGAGGTTTAAGTTTTGAAAGTGATGAACTGATTTGCAGCCCACGCGACTAGCGCGGGCATTGGCGCGGTTCACTTTAGCTGGAAACCTTGAGTTTAATAATTTAGAAACTGTGATGAGCTTAGGCTTAGGGGCAAACACATGTTTGATTGAGCCCTAATTTGGTTTTGTTAGGTGTGCTAGGTTTTATTTCTCTATTCATATGTGGTTATTTGATCCAAATTTTGCACTCATGTTGAATTTGAAAATTGTGTAGACTTGAATATGGATTTGGACTATCATTGCTGAAATTGTAGGTTGTTCAATTTGTTAAAATTAATTCCTTTATGCATGATATTTGAGACTGTAATGTTTTGAGTAATCGAGCTCCATTATTGATGATATAAAATCCACAAGTTATGAATCATTGAGCATGGAACATGATAAATTGAGTTATTGAACTGTGAATTGGTGAAACATAAGGTTGATTTGAGTCCTTATCCTCTGAACTTTGCTTTTGACAATAATTTATTGTTATTTTGACTAGCACATACAACATTGGCTTGGGTCATGTGATCATGATAGTGAGAATGTAGTCCTGGGGTTGGGTTTTAGCTAGTATTGAGTTGTGAGGATAAGGAAATAGTGACATGGTGAGGAGCTATGGTCTGAACTTGAATTTGGGAAATTGAATTGACCTAGATCTTAGGTGCTTGTTTGAATATTTCCTGGAAGTACATGTTCGAAGTTAGACTTGGTTAACTGAAGTGCTTGAAATCAATGTTTGAGATTGGTATGGGTCCGTTATATATATCTGATTCTTGCAATTAAAATTGTGATTATGACTGAACCATATTGTTTTGTTCCTATTTGACACTGATTGGTTGAGATGAGTGGCAAGGTTGAAGTTGATTGATAGAGTTTAGTGAACCTTCCATTAGTGAATGCTAGTTGTAAACATGAATTGTGATCAAGGATAACTTAAGGGTTGAGACAAATAACTTAGAAATATTAACTAAGCTAAATCTGGGAATTATAATTAAGCTAATACTTGCCTTATCATTGTGTGCATGTTGATTTGATTTACCATATTATGATGATAATGGATTCACTTATTTTGGAATTGTTTTAATTGAGACTTAAGCTTCCCTGTTGATATGATATTTGATGCTTTGTGGTGCTTGTTTTGATATTGATTATGAATCCTTTGTTAGAATTGAAATGTGGATTGTTGATTGTCATGGATATGAATGGAATTAAATCTGGGAATGGGTATATCTAATTAATATTCATATGGTGATTATAATTTCAGTGGAATCATATATTATATTGGATGTTTTCTGAGTTTCAAGGTAAACAGGTTGCGAAAAGCAAGAAGAAGAGCACTGCTGCATCTGGCAGTAAACAGGCTCGAGTTTTCGAGTATGATGAAGCCTGTTTCCGCTCCTTTGAGTGTCAGGAGCGCTTCGATCACTGGTATCTACCTAAGAAGATGATCCTAGAGAAGAAGATTTTATGGGAGTCTCTACCTGAGGACTCCCCTATTCTTGAGGTGATTACCAGGAGGCAGTGGCAGCAGCTGGTGAGCTTTCCTGAGCCGAGCTCCAGCTCCATTCTGAAGGAGTTCTTGGCGAACGTTGATCGAGAGATGATTTCTGAGAGAAGGACCAGCTGGGTACGGGGAGTCCAGGTCCCCTTTGACGAGAAGACGATCTCGATATTCCTTGACACCAGCTACTCACCCTTCTCCCGCTGTGAGTTTTCCCATCTCTTTCTTCGCATGCAGCCTGACGTCTACACCAAGATGTACAGGGATGATATGCCCCAGCTAGCCGACCAGATCAGGCATGGGATCACAGGGTCATACATAGCCTGGAAGACGAAGGCCGGCTTAGATTACTTGCCTGAGAAGCTGAGGAAGCACGATTTGGTGGGCGATGCAGCATTTTGGCATCAGTTCGTGAACCACACAGTCATTCCATCTACCAACATGACTGATGTGAACCTGGAGCGAGCCGCCCTCCTATATATCTTACGAGGTGAGGGTAACCTCTTTATTTCTCATATTTTGTCCAGCAGGATCCTTCATATGATCCAGGACGGCAGCAGCAAGTCCTAGCTGGTGCATTCTTCCCTGATCTCGCATCTGTGCCGCCGAGCCGGTGTTGAGATCCCCAACGAGGAGCCGAGGGACGTTCAGATTGCCTCCGTCATGACCCACATGACTTATCTTGATGCGATGGAAAGCGCGGCAGAGGAGCAGCTTATCAGAGCTTCGAAGCTATCTGCAGAGGAGCTTGTCGCTCGCAGTCCTCGTGGAGTACCAGATCATAAGCATCCTCCACCACCGGTCCCTGCCCCACCTCTACCACAGCATACTGCTCCTCCATCTTCTTCTTCTACACAAAGGCCACCCTGACATGAGCTGGTCTACGAAGACTCTCCCAGCTACCTGCTCATTCAGACAAAGCAGGCATATCAGACTAGGCTTCAGGAGTATCAGATCAGGCTCCTAGAGGATCTAGCAAGAGAGCAGGGTATTGATTTCACTGCATACCGGCCTCAGGACCTGTGCACACCACTACCTTCTCAGCCACCAATTCCTCCTCCTCCAGGACCCTCCAGCCCTACAGAGCCAGCAGCAGACCACCCTGGTCCATCTCAGGCTGCTGGGGACGAGACGATAGAGGGAGAGGAGTGATATACAGGATTATTTTGATTTTCTTGTTTTTGATCTTATTTTTCTTGTTTTTAATTTTTCGTACATTTACATTACTGCAATACATAATTGACTACTTGATGAATTCGTGATAATTGTTACATGAATAATTTTATTGTGATTGCATTCTGATTGGATTAATGCTTCGTTTGGTTGTAATTTCTCAAATAATGCACACGTGACGAAAATTTCTAGTAGCGCATAATCCTTGTTAGTTGTTGCTGGGGACAGCAATTTTCTAAATCTGGGAATGGGCGCACACGCATTATTTGAAGAATCACATTCAAGAGACAAAGGATGTCTAATAGAAAATTTTGTTTTAATATTTTAGTTGTTAAGTTTTAGTAGTTTTAAGTTTTAGTCAGTATGTTTGAATAAGGTGTTAGAGGTATATCTTATGCATCTCAGAATTAGAATTGTTGAAATCAGTGATGAATTAGAAATCTCTGTTAGGAAGTTTGAGTGAGATGAAATATGGCATGGATTGCATGAATCATGATTGAATTGTGATTGTTCGTAAATTGATGTTCATGTTGAAATTGAAATGATGCTTGATATGAAGTTAATAGAGGCTAACTTGAGTCCATAACCTGTGAGGATTGAGCCATACAGTATTATTTTTTTCAGAGAGACCTCACTTTGGTAAGTACTCTAGAACTTGATTTGTTTCTCTGGATGCATGTATATTCTAATATGACTAAGGCAGTTTATTCTTTTAAGCTATGGCCAAATTGACTTACCTTCAGTTTTCCATTGTCACCCCTTTTGAGCCTAAACCTTTTTATTCATATACCTGACATTTGAAACATATACCTTGACTACCCTACTTGAGATTGGAGGAAGAAAGAATTAGAACTAAGACCACTGAATATTGGGAAATAGGAAAAGAAAAGAAAGGGTAAGAGGAAAGACAAAATTACCAAAAAGATAAGTTTGGTTTGATAGTGAAATGCCAATAGAACAGATCTGGCAAAAACCAAATCTAGTGAAGAATCCACGTGGGAAATAACAAGTCTGAAATACCAGCTGGTGGATCTAAATATATTTTATTCTCTTTTACAGTGTTTGAACAAGGAAGAATAAGAGAAGATAGAAGATAGAAGAAATAGAGACAAAAGAAAAATCAGATGTATGAAGATAAACACGAGAATAAGAGTGATAAACTGGTTGAGTGGACTTGACTAATTCTAATAAAATCCAATCTCAATTTTAGCCATTATCCAAAACTTTCCTACCCTTAAACCAGGCCAAGCTACAACCTTATAAATACCTTTTGATCAGTTGTGCATGCATTTATGTTTCTTACTTTCAGGAACTTGAGAATATGATCAAGCTTATGGTAGTGCTATAACTATGATGGATTGAGTGATTATAATAACCATCATACACTTGAGTGTTGAGTGAAATACACATATCTTGGTAAGAAGTACTCAAATGAAACTCTTACAGTTGATGGAATTGAAGGGTGTTGTTGAAACCTTGATGTGAAAATTGAATATACTCAGCATTGTAATTCTAAGAGTGTTAAATGTGATGTTATGCTTCATTGTTGATCCTTGCTTTCTATCTTGAAATTCTGTTTATTGCTAAGGACAACAATATCTAAATCTGGGAATTATTTGATATGCTGCTAGCATATGATAGTTTTTAGGGTTAATTAATTAATGATTTATTCAATAATTAGTAATATAGGCTAGAAATTGTCAAGTTGTTTAATAAATTATTATTTGTCTTAAATATGAGTAATTTTGTTATTTAGGAACCAACAAGAGAGGAAAAGAAGCAAAAAGAAGTAACAGGTGCTCTCGAACATTCCACGCAATTCGCGCCAGACCCCGCACCACTCGCACTAGCTGCTAAAAGCAACCCTTCAGTTCAAGCAAGCCACGCTATCAGCGTGAATACCCACACGAGTAGCGTCATATTATCAAAGATTAACTCCTCAGCTCGAACAATCCGCGCCATCAGTGCCACTTCCCACGTGAGTAGCGCCAAGTTATCAAGATCAGACATTCAGTTCGAATATCCCATGCGATCAGCGTGGGACACCACGCTATTAGCGCCAGAATTCCAGAACAGCTTAATCAATTCGAACATCCCACGCGATCAACGTGGGACTCTGTGCTAGTCACGCCACAATTACGCTGTTACCTTATTTAGAAGATTTGACACTGAATAAACCAAGAAGATAAGTTCTTGTTACCTGAATTAAACATATGAACGTTTGGGAGATAAAAAGGGACATTCTTGGACATAGAAAATAGACAGAAACATAGAGGAGAAAGTGGAGAGAAGATCAAAGCCAGAGATTGAAAGAAGATTGAAGGTTTTGTAATGCTGCTACTGTCTTTGTATTTCTTGAGGTTAGATATGAATATGTCTGGCTAAATTCTCTTATTGTGGTTAGAGCCAGAACCAATGTGAACTCCTCTGTAACTTGCTTGGTATTAATATGAAATTCTTATAATTGCTTTATTTTACTCTGTTCTTCATTGTATTACTCTTTTGTGGAATTGGCCATTCTATTAAAGTGTTGAGGGTTAGAGTCTACAATAGGGATATTGGGGTTCTAATTTCTTAAAGGAGTAAGATAACAGTTTTTACATTGCCTAGGGATAGGGATGTATGATTGCAGAATTTATATCATGTATTCTCTTAATGCTTAACTTGCTAGGGAATCACTAAGGAATTAGGATTTCTGATTGGGTTAAAGGGTTAAATTACTAAGGGATTAGGATTTAACTAATTATGTGGAAATACAATCTCTGAGTAATTAGAAGTAATTGAAATTAATAACCAATCCAAGTGAAGAAGGTAGGGAACAAAGGGGAAGGTGCTCTGGCCACAATTATCTCTCATCACTGCATAACAATTCATTTAAATTCGCTTTTACTTCTATTAATTTCTGTCATTTATTTAATCTACACAACTCCCAAATTACAACCATATTCTCTTCAACTTATAATTGTCTTCCAATTTCTGAGATATTAAGTTACAATAAAATTGCATTCAATCCCTGTGGAGACGATACTTTACTTACTCACTTTATTACTTGAAATGAACGGTACACTTGCCGAGCGTGCAACACCCTTCAACACTTCAATAAGGACGTCATCAGGTCCCAACGCTTTATTATTCTTCATCCTTTTTAAAGCCTCCTTAACCTTATGTGTATTAATTTTGCGCACGAATCTTCTATTCAGATCATAAAAAACGTCCTCCAAAACCACCTCACTCTTGTCACCATTCCCATTGAAAAGATTGTTAAAGTAATTTAACCATCTTTCACTTACATCTTCATCCCTCACCAAAAGTTTTTGATTTTCATCCTTGGTACATCTAACTTGGGTGAGGTCTTTACTCTTCTTATCCCTCATTTTTGCAAGTTTGTAAATATTTTTCTCCCCATCCTTGCTCCCAAGATTTGTATACAAATCGTCAAAAACTTTGCCTCTAGATTCCCGCACTGCTTTCTTTGCATCTTTTCTCGCTACTCTAAACTTTTGCAAATTCTCATCATTGGGACATTTATGCAAAGATCTAAAGCATTCCTTCTTCTGTTTAATAGCCTCTTGCACCTCTCCATTCCACCACCAAGTTTCCTTTGTAAGAACTTTGTTTCCTTTGCTTTCACCTAACACCCTCCTTCCCACATTTTGAACACACACAGCCATCTTATTCCATATTTCATTAACTTCTCCAATAAACTCCCATGATCCTTCACGCAACACATTTTCCTTAAACTCTATTTGTTTTTCCTCCTTTAGCTTCCACCATCTTATCCTTGGGTTTTGATCATTCTTCCCTCAAATTAAGAACTTTGTTGAACCTAACCTCTAGAACTACCAACTTATGTTGTGTCACCACACATTTTCTAGGGTAGACCTTACAGTCAATACACGAATTTCTATCTTCCTGTCTAGTCATAAAGAAATCAATTTGACTACAATTTTGGCCACTATGATACGTGATAAGATGAAACTCCCTTTTTCGGAAAAAAGTGCTCGCTAACATCAAATCATAGGCTAGTGCAATGTTCAAGACATCCTCTCCAGTCTCATTTCTCGTCCCATAGCCAAAACCACCATGAATTCTATCAAAACCTCCACTATTTTTACCAATATGCCCATTTAGGTCGCCTCCTAGGAAAATCTTCTCCTCTCTTGGTATCCCTCTCAGAACCTCCTCCAAGTCTTTCCAAAATTGGTTCTTTTCATCTGATAGTAATCCCACTTAGGGTGCATACACACTAAGGATATTTAAAATAAGATCCCCCACTACAGGCTTAATCATCATAATCATGTCGCCTTTCCTTATTACATCAACGACTTTATCTCTGAAACTTCTATCGATCATAATTCCAACTCCATTGCGACTCATGATAGTACCCATATACCACAACTTGAAACCGGTGCCCTCCACTTCCTTGGCCTTTTCTCCAACCCACTTAGTTTCTTGTAAGCAAACAATATTCACTTTTCTTCTAGCAAAGACATCTGCTAACTCCCTCATTTTACCCGTTAATGGTCCTATGTTCCAGCTTCCCAATTTCATCCTAAACCCTTGGGATGTGTTTGCCCACCACGCTCGCCCATCTGCGTGTTAGAACCCTTTCCTTTTTGTCACCAAATCCAGGTGAAGACTTGGCGCCTTGCCTTTTGGCATGGACCCTAGCACACTTTTCACTACATCCCGGGATCGATGTAGCGCCTTGCCTTGTGGGGAGGACCCTAGCACACATAGGCGGAGTTACCTGTCAAAACTAACATATTAAGAAAAAATAAATAATAAATATATTATAATTAATTTATCTTTTATAAATATTAAATAATAAATATTTACTAAAAAAGTAAATGTACAACCTTAAATTTTGAATAATAATTTATTTAGACAAAAAATAAACTAATTAACAGTTGATAAATATATGTATAAAATACCAAAATAAATACTAAATTATTTTTTTAATAAAAAACAGGTTGGTGGGTTGATCCACCTTGCTTTTCTCTCAACTTATCTTTTAGCAGATCAAAACGAGGCGCGTTGAAATAACCTACCAAAAAAAAAGGCCAAAATGGGTTGGCCCGACAGGTCCTACCCGTTTTGCCACTCCCTAGTGGGGAATGGCAATCTTGAGATGAGTGCGAAAGACCAAAAGATTACTTCTAACATTTTTAAGACAATGAAGCACACAAGTGATCATAGAGCTTGTTTTAAAGTGGAGGCAATTAAGCATGAAGTATAAGATGTTATGCAACAATTCACTATGCAATTCCCTCTTGAGAAAGTTCTAGTGAATGTCGTTGATTGTCTCAACAAGGAAGAGGATAAATAGCTCCAAGTATGTTTGGATGGCCTTGACAAGATAAGAGAAATACCTCTCAGAAAAGAAGTTTTTAAGGAGATAAAAAAAAAGATGCACTTATTTAGAAATCTAAGGTGGAGTTAAAGATTTTTAAAAAGTACACTCTCTTCTGTTGACATGATAGTTTCGAGAAAATCACTCACTCCCAAGAAAACATCACATGACCCCCAATTTTTGCACCCAACCAGTGCATAGGAGACCTTCGAGATTCCGACGACAATGGTGGCCATCTTCTTCTTCCTGAAAGAATTTGTCACCATAGGTGAAACCTTAAGTCCACCTAACAACCTCAACCTCCTTTTGATATGCCTTAAATAATCCAAATATTTCATTAACACAGAACTAAAGTCATTCTACCACAAGAATGAATCAGTGAATACCTTATTTACAATTATATGATCCGTATACGCAATCTATTCCACAACCTCATGACCACACATTTTGGCTTAACTTCATCAAGATGAAAACCAGCATGCTTTGCGTCAACCAGAGTAACAACACCATCCAATTTGACTTCATTAAATATATTTTCCTCTGCATAAAAGTTCTGCATTATTGGTGCTAGATTTGGCAAACCTGTTAACTACAAACGACAAAACAAGTCAGTCACACTAAGCACAACCATAACAACTAACAAGGAGGTCTATCATATCTAATATTAAACAAGAATAAACTCTACCAGTTACCTATAGTCTCAATAACAATATGGTTAAATTGTACTTTCTTCTTAGTGACTAATTCGGAGATCATTCTGACAAGGTCACCCCAAACAATGCAACAAAGGCAGCCATTGTTCAAGATCATAATATATTCAGCACCAGCAGCTTTTGATGTGACCAAAGAACCATCTATATCAATTTCACCAAACTACAAAAAATACTAGGAGTAAGCACTAAGCAACACATTGACCGAAACAATGACATTCAAATTCACATAACCACATAATTGAGAGTGTGTTTGGATGGAGAATTTTAATGGAGGAAAGTAATTTATAGAGAATTTAAAATTCTTTAATCTAAAATTCATTGTTTGGATGTTTTTATATAAAGAATTTAAAATTTTGGAATTTTAAAATAGAATTTAAACAATTAAAAATGTGAAATTTTAATTTCTTTCTAAAATGTGAGAAATTGAAATTCTCTTTTTTTATAAAATCTCCCACTGCACCACTCTCTTCTCTGTCTCCATCGCCAGCGAGTACTTCGACCGTAACTACTCCCACGACACCCACCTCACACACATCTCCGTGCATACATTTTTATTTCTTTACTTGACGAAATTCATTTTTATTTATTATTTTTATTTTTATTATTATATTCTCGATTCTTTCTATTATTTTTTATTTGAGTCCCTAAGCTGATTCATTATCACCAAAATTTCAATTATCTTCTTAGTGGAGGTTTTTTATGTAATTTTGCAATAAAAAAGTACTTCTACAATTATTTATCATATAGAAATTTTGAAAATGAAAGAATTTCAATTAAAGCATTTGAAATTCTTAAAGAATTTTAAATTGCCTTATCCAAATACACTATGAGTGAATTCCAAAACACTCATACCTCGTTATCAATAACCGCAATTCACTTCTCATGCTTTGCCGTCAGAATATGGTTTAGAAGTGTCATATGGACAATTAATCAATTCAACGTAGGTGGACAAACTGGAAAGGAGGATGAAGTGGAAGCAGTCGACATAGATGAACTGGCCGAGCTAGAGGCAGTGGGAAAGGAGGACATAGGTGGACCAGAGGTCAAAGTTGGCAAGGGTAGGAACGATGTCCTAGATAGGGGTGGGTGATTTTTCTAAAACTGTTAATAGGGGAGTATATTTTTTGAATGAAGACATTTTTTAAAAACAAATTAAAAGGAGAATGGATAAGCAAAGAAGGAGAGTGGATATAGCAGGTCCCATTAAAAAGAGAAGTTTTTTTTGGAGGGGAGGGGGGGTTGCATATAGAAAGTGATAATTACTTGGATATTTAGACAACTCACAATTAAGAAAGAGAAGTGAAAGGGTTGGATGGGAATTGGAGGGAGATGTGGGACATAACAAAAAAAACATTTGACAAGTGATGAGCGGAGAGGGAGATAGAAACAATTCTATAGAGTATTGATA
Organism: Glycine latifolia; assembly: GCA_013407115.1. Taxonomy (NCBI): domain Eukaryota; kingdom Viridiplantae; phylum Streptophyta; class Magnoliopsida; order Fabales; family Fabaceae; genus Glycine; species Glycine latifolia. Next base: position 123,899 of record QARZ01000579.1, read on the forward strand.
TATGGGCACTATTATATTATAAACACTCCATTAACACTTATTTTTCTCTTTATTTACTTTTCCTATCATATCATAATACTTATATATCTATACTTCTCTTTTTTCTATCTATTTATCTCTTTTAAGTTTCAAATAACATATAGTATCCAATAATCATTTTTTTCTATATAGGTGGAAGGAGGGGAGTCAAGTGGAATATATATAAGGAATCTTTTAGAAGGAATATTTGGTGGAGCTGAATGAAGAAGCTAGTTTTTCCTCAAAGAAGGATTCTATAATTTCTGTACTTACAAAAAAAGCATAGAGATAGTGAATCATGTATAATCCAAAACAAACACTTGATTTCAATTACCAAATATATATATATATATATATATATATATATATATATATATATAATTTAAAGTATCATTGCATGAACTTAGTTCAACTTCTCATATAAAAAATTGAATAGTTGAATGTAAGATTCATCAATTTCACTTCTCAATTTTTTTATTTTGTTTACATCACTTATCAACTTTTATTCCCTCTAATTCACATGGAACATCTTTTTCATAGGACATTGATATAATGTTGCTAAAAAATCCATTAACATGGTTAATTTATGCATAAATATGTACTCACACAAGCGCAAGTGAACCCTACGTAGTAGTATCATGGACTCAAAAGTCTAGATATTGTACTCTAGAGACTTGTGTTCCTAAATAATTCAAATGACAAAAACTAAATAATTTTGGACATTTTATCTTGAGTTTGAAGATTGTTTATCAATTATGTCAAAGAGATGAAAATTAAGTAAAGCAATAGTTTCTCCAAGAGAAATGTACGAGTAAAAAAAACTCAAATTATGAATTCTCATGTACCCATTTCTCTTAATTCCAATTTTAATTAAGAATCCAAAGTTACACTACAAAAAAAAAATTGGTATTTCCGATGGCTAAAATCCATCGGTAACTTAAAATTTTCAATGGATTTCCGACACACAAAAATCCTTCAGCAAAATGGTCTTAGGAAATTTAACAGATGGATTTTTTTATGTCCATCGGTAATTTCTGACAGAAATATAAGTCGGTAAGTTATGTCAGAAATTTTTGACTGATATTTTCATCGATAATTTCGACCGATATCCGTGGGTAATTTCTGACTAATCAATCTGTCGGTAATTTTTTCCGACGAAAAAATCCATTGAAAATTTTCCAAGGTTTGATCTATTGGAAATTTCCCACGGATTGATCTGACTGTAATTTCCCACGGATTGATCTGTAGGAAATACATATGTTGGACATTGCTGACGGAAGTTTCTGACGGAAAAATCTGTTGGTAACTTATTTTCAATAATTTTGTATTGAATTATTTTATTTTTATTATTTAACATCGGTTATTTATGAATATATTTTTTCATTTATATTATCTAACATCAATATTGAAATTAACACATGTAATTAATGAAATACTCAAATTGGTAAATCCAAAACAAATGTTAAAACAAATTGACTTAAATTCAAAATAAATTTAAAATAAAAACACAATGTCTAATATGTCAATAGCAATTTTTTTTTGCTAAGTCAATAATCAAAATAGTCATTGTCAGAGTGCCTCTACTAGTCATTGTGTTGTTGTTGTTGGTCATTGTGTTGCTGTTGCTAGTCATGTGGTTGGTCGTTGTCTTGTTGTTGCTAGTCAGGTTGTTGATGTTGCTAAATAATGTTCCATGCTTCAGGAGGTAGAAACCAAAGTACAACTGGCTGAAATACAAGCATCTCAATCAAGAATCCATGTTATCCTCTGAAATGGCCTAATTAATTGGGGAGAGTTAATACTCAACCTATTGTTAGTCCTTCATAGACACTTAACTCACTTTTAAGTTCCTACAAAATTGTAAAGTGTTTTAATATATATATTGTTCTTGTATTAGAAAGTGTTTCTTTTAAACTCTATTAATTATTAATTATTTAAGATACATTCATGTTATCACTTAATAAAAATTCTAAAGTCAGATGTCATTCAAAATATTTATTTATTATGTAGATTAAAATAATAAAAAGTTGTATTATAGGTATATTATCCTCTTTTCACTAAAATATTTAAGTGAATCATTTTCCTTATATTGAAGCTAACCATCAACCATTGCACTTATAATTGGAAATGATTAAGCTATCATTTAATAAAGCCATATGTTTCATGAAGAATAAATTAAGTCATGAAACATTGAAGATAAGTTAATTACCTAAAGAGCATTGGAACATGCATAAACAACTCTAATTTAGAAAGGTCTTTTCATATTTAAATAGACAGTAATATTGTTTAAGGCTATCTTACCACAAGCTTTTGATCAGAAAGCAGCTAATCTACAAGTGTGTTGTCATCTCCTTCTTTGTCAATCTGCCTGAGAAAAAGTCCAACGCAAAATCTACAACTATTCCAACCTGATCATATTCAAAATTTCAAATGATAAAAAAGCTGTCAAATAGATTTCATATTTTGATGGAAGAAATAGTTACACTCAAACATATGCTTGTGTGATCAAACATATGTAACAAAAAACTTGCCTAGAAATATTTGGTAAGTGTCTTCGATTTGGAATCACCTTTCTTGTAGTGCCGCTTTGGATCAAGAGTAGCCCTCAACTATAACCATGAACATACAGGCTTGTTAATGTCCAACAATAAGAATTTGAAGACAACCACAGCCACACTTAACAGGCACATCAATTTGACCACGTATGACAATTTTTAGTGAATTATTCATGTGTTTGTTTAGTGAATAATGCTAACAAATATAATTACATATTGCATACTACTATATAATAATTAATTTGTCCTTACTTATATTATTGTTCCCACGTCTGACAGTGCACCCTTTGATAATTAAATCCACATCTCCTTTAACCCTTCATCTTTTCATCTAGATCATTAGTCTTTTGAAACATAGCAAGCTTGTCTATTACTATCAGGAACTTAGTGTTTAGAGTGGCTAGGCAAGAAAATTGAGAACCTAGCATAAAATGTAGATGATTTTTGAACCTTTCCAAATGCCTTAAGGAAGTCTATAATGATCTTATCTCTTCTTTATATGCAGACAACTTCATCCTCAGTTTAAGGCCATAGTTTGACTTTTCCAAATCATTGAAGTTGGGACTTTCATCGAGTGCCTCTAAATCAATATCTTTAGTATGAAAGTTTCCCTAAACAAAGTTCAATCCCAAAGAAAACCACATTGAGGGCAGGGCACATATGAGACCCATCAACTGTTGAAGATCCAAAGGAGTATAGAAAGACATTTCATCTAGCTCGGTTTCTCTGCTTTTCCTAATTGTGGCACCAGGAGGATACACTTTTCTGGTAATTGGATTTTGTTCAAAAATTATGTTGTTAGGATTTGGAGGGATAGTGTGTCTTAAGGGAAAACTCACTAAAAATCAAGGCCTTGTCCTTATACAAGTCAAGTGCATATACTTCTTCTTCTGGAAGCGTTTCCCAAGATGGATAGTTGAAGGGATCAATCCCTGGGTATCCTTGCTTCCACAACTTGACCAGATTAAGCTTGTCAAGTTCAACTTGTTCTATATCTAGATGAAGAATGTGATAGCCAACTTCTCCTTCCTCCTTCCATACTTCATTACATGTTTGCCAGTTCAAGACTCTATATCCTCTTAAACATGATATAGTCTGATGTTAATGTGATGATTAACAGATATAGTTACTTGAGACTAACATAGGGTTTTAAAGGTAAGATCCACTTTATTTCTTATTGTTAGTATGAGCTCATCAATCATCTCTCAAACCTGATGAAGAGATTTGTCAATCTCATAAGCTCCTTAATGAGCTACATAATTTTCCTTTGCTCCAAACTTACAATCATAACATCTATAGACACGAACTCTAGCACTCCATATGTTTTCTTCATCCACCTGAGTCTAACTTCATCCATGATATCAGACTATTCAGCTTCAATGATGTGTTCATCAGCTTTAGATACTAGCTTTGGATATACATGTTCAACACTAGGGTCTATTTCAACAATGTCATCCTCTTGGTGATGTATGGCTGAACCTATTAGCCATTGAATTCCCATATCTGCCTTGCAATGAAACCCACTCTTCAAGAATCTTTCAAGAACACAAGTTGTCCCCACTTTCACGTGTAGCCATGGTTGAAAGGAAGCTTTAATTTGCAGCAATGGAAGATGGAAAAAGGTAAGAGATGAAGATGGAAGACACCATGGAGAAGAGCTCCAATAAGTCTAGGAAGAATCGCCACAATAGCATAGTGAAACCATTGATAAGAAACAAGAGGTTCTTGCACAAGAACAAGAGAGAAATCTCTCACAAGCAATTTGAGCTTTTCATTAATTTGTCAAAAGGTCCTTACATTCAGTTTTGGGTAGCCATATATAGCCACGAAATTACAACCAAATGCAAGGCAAATGACACATGCAAATGAAGCTTGTAATGTAGACTAATGTAGCCTAGTGTAAGCTAATGAAGCTTTGAGATGCAAGCTTCTCCTGAGGTGACTCTTGGCTGATCCAACACATGCCCAGGTGCCATTTTTAAGCTTTTAAGTGTAGCTCACAAGCTTACATAGGTGCTACAACATTTTCACACAAGTGCACCTACACTTCTTTACACAAAATCCCCTAAGGTCTTTTTATTGCAACTACTTTTGCTACTAACAAGTGCTGGAATTAAATGAAATTAAATTGAACTTGAGACATCAAAATCCAACCCTTGTTATTCTTGAGTTGGTGTGCTTCTTCATGCTTGTCCAAGTTAGCTTTGATGTGGTCTTGAAAGGCTTGAGTTCTAGCTCTTGTCATGGGTTCTCTAAAGCTAACCAAAGAAAGTGCTTCAAGTTCTCCCTCTTGATCTTGAGCTTGTAATGGACCTTCATCATCCCCTTCTTCTTGAAAGGAACTTGACCACAAGTTTGCTTCTTTACTTTTATCTACATCACACAAAGAAATATCACAAACATTAAAAGTATTACTCACACTATACTTACTTGGCAACTCAAGTTTATATGTCTCATTGTTGATCCTCTCTAAAATCTTAAAAGGTCCATCTACTCTAGGTTGGAGCTTGGATTTCCTTTCTTGAGGAAATCTATCCTTCCTCAAATAAAGCCACACCAAATATCCTTCCTTAAAGATCACTTGCTTCTTGTGCTTATTAGCTTGTTTAGCATATTGTTCCATTTTCCACTCCCATGCGCCTTCACTTGCTCATGCAATTTCCTAACATAAGAAGTTTTAGACAAAGCATCATGATTAATCATAGAAGAAGTGTTAGGTAATGGCATAAATCAAGAGGAGTTAAAGGATTAAAGCCATAAACAATTTGAAAATGAAATAAGGAAGTAGTTTTGTGAACCACTCTATTATAAGCAACTCAACGTGAGGTAGACACTCCTCCCACGTCCTCAAATTACCCTTGATGTAGCATCTAAGGAGTTGACACAATGTCCTATTCACCACCTTGGTTTGGCCATCCGTTTGTGGGTGACAAGTTGATGAAAACAAGAGCTTTGTGCCGAGCTTACCCCACAATGTCCTCCAAAAGTGGCTAAGAAACTTTGTGTCTCTATCATTCACAATGTTTCTAAGCAATCAATGAAGTCTTACCACTTCCTTGAAGAAGAGATTGACTACACAAGTATCATCATTTTTGTGACAAGGAATGAACTGTGCCATCTTTGAAAACCTATCAACGACAACAAATATAGAATCATTTCCCCTCTTGGATCTTGGGATACCAAGCACAAAATCCATAGAAATGCCAACCCAAGGGGAGTTAGGAATAGGCAAATGTGTATATAAACCATGAGGCATTAATCTAGATTTAGCTTTATGACAAGTAATACATTAAGATACAAGCTTATGCACATCATGCCTCATTTTTGGCCAAAAGAAATGTTCATGTAAAATAGCCAAAGTTTTATCCACACCAAAGTGCCCCATTAAATTGTTTTCATGAGCATCCCTAATGAAAAGTTCTCTCAAAGAGTAGTCTCTTTTCCTTGAATAAGAAACCATCATGTCTAAAATATCCTTAATGAGCTCCCTTCTCACACAAAGAAAATATACTAGAGAAGTCACGATCACTTGAATACAATTCCTTTATGTGATTAAAACCAAGCAACTTAGTTTCAAGCATAGAAATAAAACAATGCCTCCTTGACAAGGCATCCACCACTACATTCAACTTTCCTTGCTTGTGTTTAATGACATAAGAAAATTGCTCAATAAATTCAACCCACTTAGCATGTCTCTTGTTGAGTTTGCCTTGACTTTTCAAATATTGAAGAGACTCATGATCACTATGTATCACAAATTCCTTAGATAAAAGATAATGTTGCCAAGTTTGCAATACTCTAACAAGTGCATACAACTCTTTATCATAAGTGGAATAGTTCAAACATGCACCCTTCAATTTCTCACTAAAATAAGCAATAGGATGTTTATCTTGAATCACCCCCCCCCCCCCAAAATGCCTACATTAGATGCATCACATTCCAATTCAAAAGAAGCATTAAAATTAGGCAATGCAAGAATAGGTGCATGAGACAATTTATCCTTCAATGTTTGGAAAGCAATTTCATGTCCTTTCTTCCAAGAAAAGCTCACAGTTTTCTTGATCAATTCATTCAAAGGAGAAACAATGGTGTTGAAGTCCTTGAAAAATCTCCTATAAAAGATTGCTAAACCATGAAAGTTTCTAACATCCTTCACACATTTTGGAATTGGCCACTCCATGATGGCTTTCACTTTCTCTTGATCCACTAGGACTCCTTAAGCACCTACTACAAAATCTAGAAACACAACTTGTGAAGTGCAAATAGAACATTTATCAATTGCTCCATACAAGGTTTCCTTCCTAAGAACCTCTAAGACACTTTTAACATGCATCAAATGATCATTTAAATTGGCACTAGAAACAAGAATGTCATCAAAATAAACTACCACAAACTTGCCTATAAAGTGTCTAAGCACATGATTCATAAGCCTCATAAAGGTACTAGGTGCATTAGTCAAACCAAAAGGCATAACTAACCATTCATAAAGTTCCTTTAAAAGCCATTTTCCATTCATCCCCTTCCCTCATCCTTATTTGATGATAACCACTCTTAAGATCAATTTTAGAGAAAATAGTAGCACCATGCAATTCATCTAAAAGATCATTAAGTCTAGGGATGTATATACCTTATGGTAATGTTGTTTATTGCCCTACAATCCGTGCACATTATCCATGTTCCCTTCTTCTTAGGCACAAGAATAATTGGCATGGCACAAGGACTCATGCTCTCACGGATCCACCCTTTATCAAGTAGTTTTTCGACTTGTGCTTGTATCTCTTTTGCCTCCATGGGTGAAGTCTTATATGCTGGCCTATTTGGAAGTGAACAACCTGAAATCAAATCAATTTGGTGCTCTATGCCTCTTAAAGAAGGCAAGCCATTAAGTATTTCTTTTGGAAAAACATCTTAATATTCCTCCAAAAGGGATTGCATAGCTTTGGACAATTTTTCTCCTTCCTTTTCAACATGTAAACAAAGAGAGTTAGGAACCATATAATAAAGAGGTTTTTTGGCTAATAACACTCTCTTGATTTCCTTTTCACTCAAGAACAAACTCTCTTTAGGCTCATGAATTTTTTTGCTCTCATTCTTTTTTTCTTTCCTTTTCTTCTCACTAGTTTTTCTCTTTGGTAGCTCACTATTCTTGTCCTTTTTTGTGCAGTATTTTTTTTCAAGTGCAGTATGTTTTAGCTTTTGCATTCTCTTTTCTTTCATTCTCACTTGATCTTCACACACTTGTCTAGGATTCAAAGGGCTCAAAATAATTTTCTTGCCTAAATGCTTAAACTCAAAAGCGTTCTTCATACCATTGTGTATCACTTTTCTATCATATTGCCAAGGCCTTCCAAGAAGAATATGTCCAGCCTCCATAGGTACAATATCACATAAATTTATCATTATAAGAATTAATAGAAAAAGGAATGAGCACTTGAGAATTTACCACTACTTCTCCACTCTCACTAAGCCATTGGAACTTGTATGGCTTTGGATGCTTTGTGGTTGGCAAGTGCAATTTCTCATAACTAGAGTAAGCTTCTAACTAATATTTTACCTATAGCATTAATGAATAACAACTTGTAGCAAACACATACTCAGCTTCTGTTGTAGATAGAGCAATGAAGTTTTGCTTCTTGCTTGCCTAAGATATGAGGTAAGGTCCAATATAGTGACATCCATCACTTGTGCTTTTTCATCCTACTTGTCTCCTGCATAGTTTGCATCATAGTATCCTACTAGATAACATAAGATCCTCTTAACACCTCTTAACAAAGTTTTAAATCCTTTTTGAAAATAAACAAGTTTTTTATATAAGTTCAAAATAAGACAGTTTAGAATGAAGAATTGTTTAGAGCTTAGAATGAAAATGCAACTAGTTCTAAAAAAGGTTTCATTGTTCAAAGCTTTGTTTCAAAAAGGTTTTATTGGTTAAAAATACTTTAGTGAAAGAGTTCAGTTTTAGGTGTATTTATAAAAAGGATTTATGTCTTAAAGATTATCAAAAACCAGTAAAAAGGGCAAACACAAAATCAGTGTAGAGAGAGAAGCAGAATGATGCACAATGATTTTTATACTGATTCACCCCAACCTTGGTCTACGTCTAGCCTTCACCCTTCAAGATGAGATTTCACTAATATAACAAGTCATTGATGGACCATTAAACCACTGGATTTCAACAACCTACCAGCACTCTCATTGGACTTCACACCTAGCCACATCTAGACCAACCATACCACTGCTATCAACCTTTGCTAGCCATTTGTAGACTTTCAACAATAAAAGAGTTTATGTTTTTGATTGCACACACACAGATCTTCACCTCACAAGAGGATTTCCCCTTAGGAAATTACAATCTTTCACTTTTATCTTAGATCTTTTACAGATTATAAGCTTTAGAAGTGGGGGTCTCTCTATTGAGATGGTTGAAGCATCAGTGGCAGATGTCTCACACAAAGAACTTGGCTAGAGTTTCTCTCACTAGGAAGGCTCCAACTTGACTTCATCATGTTCTTGGATAACCTCTTAAAGCTCCAATGAAGACCGTTGAAATAGGGTCCACTCAACTGACAAGCTTCTGGAGGAAGTAGATAGAGATGAACTAGTAGAGTCATTCTAAGGTAGTCATTCTAAGTAACCTTTCTGGTGAACATTCTAAAGTAACATCAAAATGGTGATTCTGATGTTAGTTGGGAAACTATCCATACTTCAATTATATCCTTTTGATGAAGATAAATTATTATGTCTTTTTGAATAACATAACTTCATCAATCTTACCACATATTCACAGCACAAAGCATTCTGAAGTAGACTGTTTCATAAAATCAAAGTCAAGGTATAGTTGTTGGTGTGTTAGTGTTTTGTCTACAGTTAGACTATGTATGTATTCAGTCTTCAATTATAATTATCTACATCAATTCTTCGCATGGGGAGCTTCATCTTTCAACTTGATTGCATTTTCTAATGCAGTTATCTTTACTTTCTAATGTGCCCTCAGTGAGTGTGGAAACATATGGAACTAAGATGTCTTCTGAGGTGCATTCTAGACTATTTTAAACTCCATTCTGAAGTTCAGTCTTTAGAGTCAAGTTCTTCCTCATTCTAATGTAGGCTCTGATCCAACTTCAATCTGATGTTGGATGCTCTATTTGTAGCCTTTAATGTATCTTCTTTGTAAGGCCTTGATGTCTTGTACATTGCCATGAACAAGTACTTAAAGGGAAGTATTCTTCATCATGCATATGGGCTTCAAGGAATCTTTTGAGTTCTTTACTCTTGACAAATGTTCTAAGATAGCCTTTCTAAGCATCATTTTGAGCACCTCAAAATTCATGAACATATCTTCTTCTTAATAAGTTTAACACTGAAACATTTGAGCATAATGGTAGTCCTCACATAAACCCATCATCCTTACAATTTTCATTGCTAATGATTTGTCATAATTAAAACTATGGATGTGGATTCAGAAACTCTCGATGATTAGACTAAAATCTAGCACACAAACATACACTATACATGATATCAAGTCTACTGTAGATTTTATGGTCTATTAGTTTACCTAATTCGTCTTTGCTAAGAAGCATGCATAGGAATTTTCATTGGTTAAGTGTAACATCCCTGATTGTTGACTTATCAGTGGCTCACACACTACAACACTTCACACGATGACATTTAATGTAACTCCTTGTTGGTCAGAACCCTCCACCAATCAGAACCTTGACAATTTTTTTCGGTTACTTTCAAGATCAATAATTGTTCCCACAAACAAATACAAGACTTTTTAGCGTGTTTTGTTCTTAGTCACACCCTTTTCAGGAAACTTCTCAAAAGGTTACCCATCCCATAATTGTCCAAGCCAAACACACTTAACTATGATGTTCTTAAGAGATATGCTAACGAAAAGTAGACACATCTTGTTGGTACGGATGATACCAATTAATTCCTTAATTTATTATCAATTGTATAGTCTCACACCTACACAGCCTCTGGATCCCTCTCATGTCAATGTGATTCGTCCGAAGTGTTAAATGAAAATACTTACACCAACAACTAAAAAAGGAAATAGCTTAGGAAGGATATTAGAAAGCACTCACCTAGAAAGTATAGAGACAAACTCTGACTAACCCGCATGAACTTGATGGCGTTGTCCATCACGGTCTTCACAACTCTTACTCCTGAGTTTGGAAACTCTAAGGGGAAGACAAAAATATTAACTATGAGGGGCTCCATGCTTAATGCTAAGCCCGCTCTATTTTTTGGTGCTCCTAAGGCTTAGTGGTGTCCTCTATATATAAAGGGAAAAATAGGCTTATGGTATTTTGACCATGAGTTACCTAGCCTATATGGGGCAAAAATGGGCTCACTATGTTTGATATGAGGTTGAATGGAACCACTTGCATATGAATGTCTAGGACATGCATCATTAATGGGCATATGTTTTTAAGACAGAGGATGTGGCTGAGCTTATCAAGGAAAACATGAATGAGTTAAAGTATAACTTTGTCCTTGGGGCATATCCAATTTGGAATCTCTATATGGCTCATGTTGATCCCATGGGTAGAAATATCCTTGCAAGACTGAGTAACCCTGACGCACTGCTGCCAATCTCGTCTCGGTGAGAGTATAGTAATGGAATCATATGAGTTCGTTACTGCATGTCCTCCCATGCTTCTTTCGCAAATGTTTATCTAGTACCACATGCATATGAGAAAAGAGAAAGCAAGATCACATTGCATATGTGCATTTTTTTTAATGGTCTAACTTGTGTGGTTTATGAAGAGGATGCCATGTGTGGCTTGTGTTGTACTTATGTTATGTGCGGATGATTTTCTCCATAGTTGCAATAATGTATATGTATCTATATATTAAACCATTGTGGTGACTTGTAATGGAATGGGATGTAGCTTTTTAAGGGCATGATGAAAGATGTATCAAGAATGACATTATATGAGTATAGGCTAGAATGAATATTTTCTTTGAGCATAGATTGATGTAAAGTGAGTGTTTAGGTGTAAAACTCGAGTAAGGAAAGTGGAGTTACCGCAAGAAAGAAAGAGTTGTAAAATTAAATAACTTATTGTTTAAAGAATGAATTTCAAGATATTAGAGAAGCTGAACTAGTGTAGTAAGCGATCACAAAGGATAAGTTAAAGGAAAGTTTTTATGATCGATGGATGTAGTCCCAACTTTAGAAATGATAAGGTTTGATAGAGATCCAGTGAGAGTAAAGCCATGAGAGGCAAATGATTGGGTTGTTCTGGTAGAGGAGTCTAACCTAACCTTAGAGCCCCTAGAGCACTCACTGAGACATTTTGTCTCACTCCTTTAAGTTTCCTCATTTTCAGAAATAGATGATGACATGTGTTGTTGGAGTATGGAGCCTTGTCATGGAATATGTAGCCAAGTTATTTTATATTTTTTGTATTTTATTATATGTTGTATGATGTGAATGTTATGAGAAATAAGTTGTATTTATATTATACATGGAAATCATTTTGTAATGTTTATATTGTTAGCTTTTGCATGAGAGTGTTGTATATATACTTTTATTTTTCATATTTTAGAATCATAAGCATAATTACAGTAATACCCTTAGCATGTTACATTTAGTGGTATCAAAGCAAACCTCTCTTCCAATACAGTGTGGTCCGAGGACAAAGCAGGAGGAAGCTAGTTGGCATGTAACCCTAAACGAATCACACTGGAATGAGAGGGATCTAGAGGTTGTGTAGGTATGAGACTATACAGTTGAGGATAATTTAAAGGAATTAATCGGTACCATCTATACCAACAAGATGCATCTACTTTTTGGTAGCCCATCACTTAAGAACTTCATAGTTAAGCATGCTTGACTTGGATTATGGATAGGTGACCTTCTTGGAAGTTTCCCAGAAAGTGTGTGAGTGAAGACAAAGCATGATGAAAAGTCTCATTTTGGTTTGTGGGGATAGTCATTGATCTTGAAAGTAGCCAAAGTAGATTCTCAAGGTCTCAAAAATGGCTAGCTATAGAGGGTTCTAACAAACAAGGAAGTTAAGTGTAGTGTCACCATGTGAAGTGTCATAGAGTGTAAGCTGCCAAGAAGTTGACAATTTGGGGCATTACATTAACACCTTCCATCTTAAACTTTTTTAGAAGTTCTTTGGTATACTTTTATTGATGAATGTATATGTCTTTATTATCTTGTTTGATTTGAAGCTCCAAAAAGAACTTAAGTCTCCCATCATGCTCATTTCAAAGCCATTTTTCATCAGATCAAAGAAATATTTGCACAGAGATTCATTAATAGCTCCAACAATAATATCATCAACATAAATTTGAACTATAATGAAATCATTTCCAACTTTTCTTCTGAAAAGAGTTGTATCTACTTTGCCTCTTATAAAACCATTTTCTAAAAGAAAAGAACTTAGTTTGTCATACCAAGCACAAGGAGCTTGTTTCAAACCATACAACAAATCCTTTTTGAGTTTAAACACATGATCTAGAAGTGTATGATCTTCAAAACTAGGAGGTTGTTTAACATACACTTTATCTTCAATAAAACCATTTCCCAAACATGAGGTGGCTATTTCAAACCATACAAAGCCTTTTTTGAGTTTAAACACATGATCTAGAAGCATATGATCTTCAAAACCAGGAGGTTGTTTAACATACACTTCATCTTCAATAAAACCATTTAAGAAAGCACTTTTAGCATCCATTTGAAATAGCTTTTTGTTTTTATGAGTATTAAATGCCAGTATGATTGTTATAGCTTTAAGTTTAGTCACTGGAGCAAAGGTTTCAGTGAAATTTATACCTTTTTGCTACTTATAGCCTTAAGCTACTAACCTATCATTGTTTCTTACCACTTTACCTTGTTCATCTAGTTTGTTTTTTAACACATATCTTGTTCCAATGATGCTTTTGTGTTCAAGTTTGGGAATAAGTGTCCATACATCATTTCTAATGAACTAGTGAAGCTTTTCTTCCATTGCTATGATCCATTCATAATCTGTTAGTGCCTCGTCTATCATCTTAGGTTCTATTTTAGACATGAGAGCATAAAACTCCAGATCTTTGAATGATGATATGGTTCTAACTCCTTCAACCTAATCTTAAATGATATGCTCTTGAAGGTGGTAGTTAACAAACTAAAAGTCCTTCATCTGAGGTTGTTGATCAAATGATCCTTCGATTTGAGGAAGAATCTCATCAAACTATTTGACTTCATCTTGTTTAGGTGCAACATATGGACCAATCTACATATCTGCAAAATCATCCTCAAGATCTAATAACTTCTTATGAGTTGTTAGTCCATCAATAAATTTAACATTGATGGATTCTTCCATAACTAAAGTCCTTTTATTTATATGTATTAGAATATCCTAAGAAGATTCCTTTATCCACCTTTGAATCAAACATAGCAAGTTGATCTTTGGTATTAAGAATAAAACACTCAAATCCAAAAGGATGAATATAAGAAATATTGGGTTTTATTCCTCTTCATAGTTCATAAGGAGTCTTTTTTATCAAAGGTCTAATAAATATTTTGTTATGAACATAGCAACTTGTGTTCACTACTTCTGCCCAAAAGTGATTAGGGATTGAGTTTTCGCAAAGCATGGTCCTAGCCATTTCTTGCAGAGTTCTATTCTTCCTTTCAACTACCCTATTTTGTTGAGGTGTTCTTGATAAAGAAAAGTTGTGGAAAATACCATTCCTTTTACAGAATGATTTGAGCTCAGCATTCTCAAGTTCAGTCATATGGTCACTTATGATACAAGAGATACAAAATCCTTTTTTTTTTTCATTTTGAACTCTTTTATAGAATATTTCAAAGACTTAAAAGACTCATGTTTATGTGAAAGGAAATATACCCATGTATATCTTGAATAACATCAACTATGACAAAGCCTCCTAGACTCAACGTTCTAGTTAGTCCAAACAGATTCATATGAAACAATTGTAATGATCTAGAAGTGGAAACAACATCTGTAGATTTAAAAGTTTTGATTTGTTTCCCTTGTTGACATACTTCATATAGAAGATAGGTTTTCCAACATATCTTGGGTAATCCTTTTACTAAATCCTTTTTAGATAATTTTGAAATATGTTTCAAATTGACATGCCTAAGCTTTTTGGGCCAAATCCATCTTTCATCTTCTCTGGATAACAGATACGTTACATTTTGTTTAATAGGACCTATCAGATCAATCTCATATAGATTGTCGTGTCGTCTGGCAGTAAAGAAGGACTTGTCATTTTCTGTCTTGACTATATACACTGGTCTTTGTTGAAGGATGCAAAATAACCATTATTGCAAAATTGACCTATTCTTAGTAAATTATACTTCAAACCTTCAATGTATAAGACATTGTCTATGGAGGCTAAAGAAGGAATTTTATTGACCTATTCTTAGTAATTATACTTCAAACTTTGTATGGTTCTACATGTTGTCACTTCATGATAGATGTAAAGTGTACCTGGTTCCTCCAGAAGCTTGTTAGTTGAGTAGAGCCCACCTCAACAATATTCTTGGGAGCTTTATAAGGAATTCTCCAAGAGCATGATGAAAAATTTGAAGCATCCCAAAACAGCAACATCAAGAGCAAGATCTTTGAGTGAGAAATATGCATTTATGCTTCAACCTTCTCTGTAAGAGTGACCCATTTTTATATTATGCTTACAATTATGTCATAATCTTTAAATAGAAGTGAGAGATCTAATTCCTAAGTGGAATCTGATTTTTGTTTTTGTTCAATCACTAAATCAAAGGACCTAACCAATTCCTAAACAAAACTTGTTTTCATCAAAAAGGTTTTAAGTAAATAACTATCTTTGAAGCAAAATCTTTGAATTGCAAAAGAAGATATTTCCATAACTGTTTGCATTTTCATTCTGAGCAACTTAAATTTGTATTTTGAGCTCAAAATTAATCCTTATTCTAAATTGGTTTCCTTCTAAACAAATGATTAGAAACCTTTTGTTTTCAAAGGAAACATAATTTTTTAAACCTTAATTCAACCCCCCTTCTTGTGGTATTCTTGTCACTTCAAGGGACACTCAGTCTTCATATGTTCAGGTTTCCGACATTCAAAGCATACAATCTCGTTGCTTTCCTCTTTGTATTTCTTTTTGAATCTTGTGTCCTTCCTTCTTGAGGAACGTTAGAACTTTCCTTTCTTTTTTAGCATCTGTTTGAATTTTCTAGACATAAGAGTCACTTCATCATCTGTGGATCCACTAGAGATGTTGTTTAAGCCATTAAATTTAGCCATCTGCATTTAGATAAGCTCTTCTTTTCTTCTCTTTTGGAGTTGGTTTCTCTATATTTGAGGGTAGCAAAATCTTTCTTTTGTAGATGATATTCATTCTGAAGATGAACTTCATGGTGTAACACCCCGGACGTGTTATCATTAATAATATCATAAGCGCGTTATCAGCGTTAAACATACGCAGTGCGGAAGCAAAAGAATCGTTCTTCTTGATTACATTATGCATAGAATAACAAAACACATAAAACACAAGCCCCTGCTGATCCAGGTAAACCAAACACAACATAGGCAGAGATACAAAACAGACATAACATACAGAGATAATCAGGAGTAAAACCTCATCTTATACGTCCACATATATACATTGTAACTGGTGTACACTCACACCAGGTCTTTATACAGAGAACTAGACAGAGAGTAAACAAGGGCTCTTTTAGTCTTCATCTGCAGCCTATGACCACTCCAGCACACTCAAAGAGGGCCTCCTGCCCTGTGGTAACTCCTCTACTCAAGAAGTACCTGAAAACCACAACCCACAACAGGGATGAGATAAACATCTCAGCAAGCTCAGGGTTCTAGGAGATTCTCCATTACCCTGGTTCACCCCAAGCACAAAACACAGAAAGAAATATAATAAAGCCCAGGACACCGTCCTGGCTATCACACCTTCCCCAGCTCTCTGGGTACTAGCTGGGTGCTATCAGCATCGGAGGCATTCCACCTCATACTGGCTCTCTAGCCATCTGGCTCTCTAGCCGTCGCAGACTCGTCTCACAGAGGTACATCGCATAATATCGTGTCCATCCTAGGACATTTCCTATAACAAAGAGGCACCGCCGCATAACTGAACAAGCATTGCCTGAGTCATCTACTCAGGACTTCACATAAGTACAATGCCTGAGGAATCCCTCAACTCAGGACTTCCAGAAACCAGATATGGCTCATCTAAGAGGCCTTAGGCTCTCATCCCCTCGGGAAGCCCTCTCTTAGAGATACAACATACCTGTCCACTGCCTGGCCTCTCCAGGACTTACATAGCACATGCCTGGGCAAGAACATCCATATAGGGCAATCACCTCCAGGACTTCCAAACCAATGCCTGAGGAGTCAATCCACACAGGGAGCACCATCCATCAGGGCTTCCATCTCAACTGCCTGGGGAGTCATCCACAACGGGAGCACCGTCCACCAGGACTTTCCAACCACATGCCTAAGGAGGAACATCCAGACGGGCAATCCACCCTTAGGACTTTACTCGGAGAGCAGTGGCACCTCCCAAGGAATCTCAGCTATTCCAGGGAGTCCTCAAACTCTTCCTCTGGCTAGGGAACCTCAACTAGCCCGATACTATCACAGTATCCTCTAGGTTCCATCGCCTGCAACCTCAGGTGCATTTCCATTCTCACACTATCTCAGTGTCTATCCTAGGGTTCATATCATAAATCCAAAGTCTAGAACGGACTGAGTTTCACTCCAAGTACCGTTCACCAAACCTATCATGCTCATCATAATCAGATATATACATATATATATATATATATCGCCCACTTGGGTGGCAAACCACAATTAAGGGAAAAACCCCAGAACAGTGAGCTTACCTGGCATGCCGTGCCTCACAGCTTTAGCCTCAATTGATGGTCTGCTTCTCTGACATCTCCGTGTCAAGCCCTAACCAGGCATACAAGCACATATCACAGACCATACAAACATATATTCATGCATAAGCTCATCCAGCAGTCATCCACTGCCTCTGGGAAGAAACCACAGTTCTTTCCCTCAACCCGAGATATCTAACTTAAGGTTCATCCATGGCCTCAGAGTCATTCCAGACTCAAACTAAGCCATTCACCTAGAGCATTTCAGCTCTCTCAGTCAAAACCTCAGGGTTTCTCAGGGCTTGAACGGTCTGAACCACAAGATACCGTTCTCAAGGCCTCTCAGGCACATCAAGCCCCTCATCCTGGCCTTTGCATGTCTCAAATCAAGTGACTCAGTCCAAGTCACCCATGCATAACCTAGAGCCAAAACCAACAGTCACCAAATCACAAACTGAAAGCTAATCCTTCCTCCACACATCCACCTGAACACATCTCCCAACTGGACCCAAAGCTAATTCTAGCTCTATCAAAAGTGGGTCACTATTCATCAAAATCCTTAAATCAGAAATTAACCGGAGAAACTCGAGTTTCTTACCTCAGAACTGCCGAGGAAGGCCTCTGGGCTACTCTCCCTAGCCTTGGTGCACTGAACCACCGCCGTCCCTCGCCCAATCTCGAGCTCTCTGTAGCTTTTCTCAGAGAAGGGGTTTTCCATGAATAGGGAGGAAGGATTTTGGCTCAAACTTGGTTTCTAGGAGGTTTACTAGGCTTAGGAAGGTGTTTAAGGTCATATAGCAAGGACATGGGAGCTTGGGAAGCTCTCCCATGGCTGCTGGAGTCTAGAGGAAGAAGAAAACCATTTTCTTCCCCTCCAAAACGCGACCCTCCTTTTAAACCAGTCTGCATCGACCTTCCCGCGCGATCCGCGCGGGACACCGCGCCATCCGCGCTAGCTGCAGAAGCTCTGGCGCTATCAGCGCCACCTCCACGCAATCAGCGTGAATCTACAGAGCTTGTGGCGCGATCCGCGCCACGACCCGCGCGATCCGCGCCAACCTCCAAACCTAGCTGGCGCTGCCAGCGCCAATCCTGGCGCTGGTAGCGTGGAAAACCAGGGGAAATGGGTATTCCAGGCCACTTCCCGCGCCACTCGCGCCACATTGGCGCCCCTCGCGCCATGTTCCAGAAAGCCTGGCGCTAACCGCGCCAAAACTGGCGCCAACCGCGCCACATCCCACACAGGGTTTTCTCAGCAGGACCTCTGGCGCTAATCGCGTGGACCCTCACGCCATCCGCGCCAGGACTCAGGGTTATAACACATGGGCTCTAAGAATCCCCAACAGTTTATCCCAGGTAAGATAATTTAAGTTTCTAGCCTCTTGGATAGCTAGTCTCAAGTTCCCACACATTGGGAAACCTGTCTAGCATCTTTATAGATTTATCTGGACCTTGGAGTAGGTTTGGCCCAAAGCTTCTAGATTATTCAAGAGAACTTGCAGTCTCTCAAACAAGTTATCCATGGATTTTTTTTTCTCCTTCAAGAAGAAGCACTCGTAGTGTCTGGTCAGAGTTGCAGCTTTTCTAAGTCTGACATCTTTTGTGCCTTTATAGTTTATGCTTAATGAATCCTATATCTTTTTGGCTGTTTTACCCTACAAATCTTATTGTACACATTTTTGGATAGAGACATGTTAGAGTGCATTTGGCTTTTGTATTTAGCTCCATAATGGTGAAATCAATATCTGTCCATTCTACTTCTGGTCTGGTAATGAGAATATTCATGATGATAAGCCAGATTATGTACTAAGTGGACTTACTATACGTATCCATTATGTCCTTCAAAAAGGATTTGTTCTCTCTTGTGAAGCTTAGCCCCCTTGTGAGGGATGTTTCTTCAACAATGAATTGACCATTTTGTCCTTAACTCTGATACCAAACTATAAAGACAAATATCACAAGAAAGAGGATTAAATTGTGATTTTAGAAAATTTAAAATCTTTTTTGTATAAAAACAAATTTATCATCTGAAGAATAATTTTGCACAATAAATAACAGATTTCGCAAAATAGATTCAAACGATAGAATCAAATGTTGTAAAACAGAAAATATTTTCAAAACAATATCAAATATAAATCCTAGATTAGTTTAGAATAAAAGAGAAATGGGTAGCATGTAAGACATGAAAGATTTATATTGGTTCACGTCTACAATTGAGACTATGTCCAGTTCTTGGCTAACCACCAAGTTTCACTAACTTTAACAAGTTACAAGTATTTGTCATTGTTACTTCTGCCTCTACCACTCAAGCTCTACACCAAGCTTGATACAACCTAATATTCTTTGTCCTACCAAGCCACTAATGGCTCTACACAAGTCTATAGATTTGTAGTTGGTTTGCACATTGACTAAATCTTAATCGTCTTATAGACAAATATGAAATCTAAGCACTTAGTCTTTTCTTTTAAGGTGTGTAAGGTGTTTTGAGAGCTTTTTCGAACTGTAGAATAATATACATAGAGTTTTTTACAAAACAAATTTGAATGTTGGTGCGTATGTTCGTGACCCATGTCTTCAAAGCTTCTGGTATTTATAAGTCTTCATCTTCAAGTATCTATTGTCTCTAAACAAATAGATTTTTTCCACTTGAGCTCGCGTCTAAAGTTTATAGTTGTTGGAGCATTTAATGTTTGCATTAAATGCTTGTCCTTCGTCATGTTAGAAAACCACTTTAGTTAGTTTTGGTGTTGATCATTGCATTAGAAAACCACTTGCTTTAAGTCGGAGTAGGTCTATCACAACAGAGCACATCTTTTGTTGCGTTTGACAACTTCCAAATCTTGAACTTCATTTATGCTTCATAGATTTGACAAATCCTAAGAGAATGTCTCTACACAATGAATCTCTGATACAAAGTATTAAATGAAATCTTAAATGTCATATTTAAATATTGTATCATATCATGACACTATCATTCTTTGAAACCGGCCTTATCTACGAAGGCTTCTCCCTTACCACCATCTCCGGCGTCAAGTAGAATTGTCTCGTTGTTGTCATCCAAGTTCAGTCTTCAGTGTTGAGTAGAATTGCCCCATGTTTAGCCCAATGCCAAGATCGTGACTTTTCGTCTTGAAACCCAAATTTAGAACATCCACCACCCAAGACTGCATCGCAACATCTTGATTTATGTCATCGTTAGCAACCCCCTCGTTACCTTGCATCCCTCATGAAGATACATCTGGCCTTGGATGTGACGGATCTGGTCTTGAATGTCGTTAAGGGATTTAAACGACAATATGTTGATGAAGAAATTGGAGACAAACATGCTACCTACTATTCAACATTTTTTTATTGCAAAAATTAAACTCCAACCTCTAGCATAACTAATCCCATTGCCCCGATGCCACTCACAATAACTTAGGAGTTTTACTTTAATTGATTTTGTTGTGATTTTAATTTCGAAATGAATGTTGTTGTTCCTAAACAAACAATGACGTTTTCAAAATCGTCACAAATCATCTTTCAAAATAATTAATGAATATGTTATCATTTAACTAATGACAAGAATTTGAAACAAAAATTTTCGAATATCATAAAATAAATGTGAATTTTTTTTTGTTAGAAAACAAATGTAAAATTTAAATATATATTATTGATCAAAATCATATTTACTATACTTTTTTCAATACCTCCATTTAGTAATAGAAAAGAAAAACTGTCGTTAAATGCTCTTTCATTTGTACTCAAACACCGCGTGACCTAGCCAAGCAACACAAAGGTATGTTCCGTTTTCGTTTTCAATTTCTTTCTTCGTTCATCTCTTCTTCTTCTTCATTATTGCAGTCACGAACCATTTTAATTTTCTCACAATTTCCCTGTTCTCGAAGGGCACAGCAGAGGGTTTCGTTTCAATGGGGAGCGAAGAGGAGAACGGCGAATTCTACCTGCGATACTACGTCGGGCACAAGGGAAAGTTCGGTCACGAGTTCTTGGAGTTCGAGTTCCGCCCCGATGGGAAGCTCCGCTACGCCAACAACTCCAACTACAAAAACGACACCATTATCCGCAAAGAGGTTTACCTCACCCCCGCCGTTCTCCGCGAGTGCCGTCGCATCATTGCCGAGAGCGAGGTAACCCTAATTTATTAACAACTCCCTCTTGTCTGTCATCATTTTGCGTATTAGCTGTCGTTTTCCTTTGGTTTGTTGTTGTTGTTGTTTTTTTATTGGCAAATTTTAGCTGCTGGTTTTGTTAGAATGTCAGTGGGAAGCAAATGTTAATTGTTAGTTTGGTTCGTTGTGTTTAGTTGGCTTGAGTAATTATTTGTTTGTTTGACGTTCAGATTATGAAGGAAGATGATAACAACTGGCCGGAACCGGATCGGGTGGGGCGGCAGGAGCTGGAGATTGTTATGGGGAACGAGCACATTTCGTTTACGACTTCAAAGATTGGGTCTCTTGTTGATGTTCAGAGCAGTGCTGATCCAGAGGGTCTTCGCATCTTTTACTATCTTGTTCAGGTGAGAATCATGGTTTTGAGTTTTTTGATTGATTGATTTATGTAAGGTTTTAAATTGTAGTCGCAGTGGTGGTTTTGTCGTGATCCATGATGTTGTGGGAAATTGTGGCTGATGTACCTACCAAGGTTTTTAATTGCGGTCATGGTTTAGTCACAAACCTTGATACTGCAGGAAATTGTGCACAAATGTGGTCACAATTGCAGTTGCAGAGACCCCTAAAACCTTTTTTGTTGTGGATGAAATTATGGTTGTGTACTGTTTTTTAAAACCTTGGCAGTGGCAGCTGTAACTGTGATTAATCTGCGGTTGTGGTGATCCGGAAAACCTTGAGCTTGTGCCTAACCTTGATTTTATGGACTGCAAAATAATAAAGATTTGTCTTCTTATGTTGTAAATAATATGATATGGTTGGGAATGATTCCTGTTACTTATCTAAAATGTTCTTGTGCCTAATTGAACAATTTTGCCTTCATGTTGCAATGCCAAATCACAAAGCATTATTTTCAAGGAAATTGAGGCCTAGGTGGTCTTTAACTACCTTTAAATTATTATTTTAATGGGATGATAACCTTCTATGAACACTATAATGCAAGATTTCTCTATGGCGGCCATGCTTTTTTGTGGTTATGGTTACTCCTATATAGCTTCATTGAGTTAGAGTATTGGTGCTGATGTCTGGACTGTTTGGAGTTGGTCTAATCTGATACTCCTACTTAATAAAATTGTTCTTGTCTGAGGTATGGACACACTATCCTACTCTTTTCTGGAAATTTATGTGTTCGAACTATGTGTTGCATATCTTGTTGATACAGGAGTTGGTTTAGCTCGGTAGACTGCATTTTTCCCTCCATGTGATTGGTAGATGTTGAATATTGTGGTTACCAAAATGATGCCTTGTACAGTTGTGCACGCTTAATTTGATAGATAATTTGTTGGCCATGGAAAGGTGTTCATGCAATTTTCTCACACAAAACAAGCAGCAGTTGGGGGTTTTACTTTTTAGTATTTGGATGACCTTTTTAGTTAAGTGTCTTGAACACTAAAATTGTCGAGCCATGTTAGTTCTTCCTCACTGTATTGTAGCACATTTAAGTGAACTACAAGGGAGAAATAGTTATCTGACAATAGCATATGTACTCAAATTAAATATGCAAAGCAAACTAAACAACCATGATGCTCTGTTTGTTGTGCATGAAATGTATTTTTTTAATTAGATAGAGAAGGGGAGGGGGGGGGGGGGGGGGGATAACCAAACATATCACTGTATCTTAGTTAAGGGATAAAGAAGAAATTCGTTATCATGGTTGAAACTATGGTTAGACTAACACTTACTGTTAGGTGAAATGGGGTGGAGTGTGGTTCTTCCAAACCTGGAGGGGTGTTTGTTTTAATTACCTGTTATTTTAAAGCTGTCTCGTAGACTTGTTACAATGGATTGGAGACATCTATTTGGACATGATCCTGCAATTGATAGAAAACCCTTTTTATTTCCCTTGGAACAAGTATAGTATAATCATATACAGAAATACTGTATAATTGTACTAGTGTGTTTCAACAATCCTCTAACTAATGTCTTTGTGAGACTTGAAAGTAAAGAAAAATACATCAGCCATTGTGATAGAACGAGGAACATCATGTGTAGAAAACAAAGAGTAAAAAGGAATTAATTACCAGCTACATAATTGTAGGCACCTAAATCAAATATCCAAGGACTTGGTTTATTACCAGAATATCAAATGCAAACTGTAGGATTAGGCATTTTCTTGACTAGATTGATATTGGGCAACATGACAGTATACTATTGATGAACAAGCTACAAAGCCTATTCCACAAAGTGAAGCATGTTTTGAAGGTTCTGAAATAATTCTAGAAAGACATGGTTGGCTTGATGGTTGAGTGTTTTTGTTTAGGAGTTTGGCACTAGTGCATGACATGGAATGTTGAAATAATGTTGAGATCATTACTTTTTTTTATCAAAACATGTAAACTGGTTAATGTATTAATTTGGAAATGTATGTGGACAATTTATTCCTTATTCATAAAGATCATGACATAGAATCACTTTTTTTTATAAAAGAAATCATTTTCAAACTAAGGACTATGGTAAGCTCTAATACTTCCCTGGTATTAAGGTAGCTCAGCCTTGGAGTGCATTGCTATCTCTTGAAGCTTCATGCTTATTGAAAGAAAATGGTACATTGAATTATAAACCAGTTGACAGCCCTATGGATCCAAAGAAGTTGTTACTGGATCAAAGAGAGCCTTATTGAAGTTTTGGTTGATGTCAGAGTCATGTAGGGAAACTAGAGTATCTTTATGAGGAGGTTAGAATTAGGAGTCTTGGGACCACAATAAGTCTATGGAAGAATTTCTTGGCATATATGTTAGAAACCCATCAACCTAAAAACTTTCTAAGTACAGTAATGGTATTAGAATGAAAACTGAATAGTGATATCTGCCTCAAGCAGGGTCTATGAAAATTAGCATA
This sequence comes from Glycine latifolia, assembly GCA_013407115.1. Lineage (NCBI taxonomy): Eukaryota > Viridiplantae > Streptophyta > Magnoliopsida > Fabales > Fabaceae > Glycine > Glycine latifolia. The sequence goes on from QARZ01000579.1 coordinate 148,330, forward strand.
GTATATAACTCAAAATAATGAAAACTGAAAATAAAGTGATTCTAATATAGATCACTATACCTTGATATAAAGTCACCAATATAGTTAATGTAAGAATTTCATTTTCAAAATTCTAATGTCAATTTAATTGATATTTGAAAATTTCTTTGTTCTAGTGTTTTCCTGACTGATCTTCACAATGTTCTAATGTTTTGAAAATTGCTATGTTATTATTGTGTTTATCCTGTGATCCTTGAAGTCTTGGGGAGGGAACTCTGGTGAATATTAGCAGCTGCCCATTTTTGATGAATGCCAGATTTGCTTTTTGTGAACTTTGGTTTATTCTTTTTATAATTAATGTTTGCAGGATTTGAAGTGCTTTGTCTTCTCTCTCATTTCCCTTCACTTCAAGATCAAGCCTATCTAGGGTGTTTGCAGCATTATGCATTCATCCTCTGGGAAATATGTACTTGTTTAGCAACTATCACTTTTTGCTAATGGAGTTAGGCTTCTTATAGATTGACTTTGTAATCGTGAAATGATTTAGTTCTGTATTGGTGGTTACATGAATTGGAATTTTAGATTTGAGGGTATAGCCCTTGTATTTTAAGTGTTAATTGGATTGGTTTTTATACATGGCTTACTTATTCTTCTTTCCTTTGCTTTTCACGGTTGGATCATCCTAAATGTTACATTTTGAAATTATTTACTGTCTGTGTGATATATGTACATGCTAGCTTTTATCAGGATTTCTCTGAGATGGAAAAATATTTTATTTACACAATTTATTTATTTTTGGGTCAAAATTAACACAATTATATTTGAATAAGATTTTAACATTGCACTGCTCGTCATCTCTGGTGGGGAGAGTTCTATCATATTCCTTATGAAATGAATTTTGCTGCACCCAAATGATATGGTCGGTTCAACTGGATTAATAATTAATTGTATCATTTTTTTGTTTAATTTAGTTAGATAAATTATTTGGAAATATTGGTTAGTAATATATAAATTATTGTAGCTTGATAGTTGATTAATAATACCCCTTATTGCAGGATATCACAAACAACCCTTCTTTTATATTCTTTCTCCCAAGTTTATACTGTTTGAAACGTTACTTGATGCATTGAATAATGAGGTGGCAGTGGAAGAAACAACTGATAACAAGTTTGAGGTTGGGCTAGTTCATTTTTTGTTTGTAGATCATTTCACTGGGGGATTTGCATTGGCTTACATCTTATAAATTGTTGAATCTTCTTTTGTTTTGTTTCAGTTTAATTCATTTTCAAAATAATGCTGCATGCAGATTTTGAATTTGTGAGTTCTGTATTATTAGCAAGACACTTTAATCAATAATCAATTAAACTAATAGGTCATTTATATTAAAAACTAATTATTATTCATTATATAATATTAAAATTTTTAATATATATTTAATACACATATAAGTTTACATAATAAATTTTATAACAATTAATTTTATCTAATAATATATTTTTTTATATATATAATTTTAAATAAAAATTATGTTTTTATTAAACCTCATTTTTATTCAAACTTATGATTTTGATTAAAGCTCTAAAAATTATTAAGTTTAAATAAAAATTAGAGGCTTAATAAAAACATGATTTTTATTTAAAAATTATATATGTAAAAAAATATATTATTAGATAAAATTAATTGTTATAAAATTTATTATGTAAACTTATATGTGTATTAAATATATATTAGAATTTTTAATATTATATAATGAATAATAATTAGTTTTTAATATAAATGACCTATTAGTTTAGTTGATTAGAGTGATAATGCAAAGATAATATGAATCTTAATTATTTATTTTAAGTGTATTAGAACTTTGTATGGTGTATGAAGCAAATTCCTATTGAAAAATATGTTGTTAAAGGATCACAATTCAATAAAGTAACGGTTTGTCAATAAACAAATATAGTTCATTCTCCCGCCTCAATCATAGGTGTATTAAAATTAAACTATAAAAATCATTTATAACAATAATAATCCTTTTTATCATTTCTACTAATTATTTATATTGTGTTAAAATGAGTCACACTAGTTAAAAAAATGGCCTCCTTAATTATAAGATTTGAAGAACCCTATTTCTTAAATAATTTTAGCAATTGGAATTAACATCATACATTTTTTCAGAAACTTTTTTTTATCAGATTTTATTTATCTTTTTATCAAACTCCGAATTAGTTAAATATCTTTTTTCTTTTATGAATTAAAGGGTAAAAAAAATGTTTTTCTAGTTTTCCACGTGATTTTTTGTTTTTATCCAAGTTTTGTATGTTTTTCGTCTTCTCCAAACATAATCAACTTAGACTCAACGAAAGAAAGAAAACCCACCAATTTTTTTTTTTTTTATGTAAAAATCCCACCAGTTCATGACACAACTCAAACAAAAAATCTACATCTATAATTTTAACTTTAAGATTTCATTCTTTATGACACCATTTTTTTTTTCATTTCATAAAGCCACATGTCTTTTTATATTTGAATAGGTGTCATCATTTTTTTATTAAATTGAATCAATGATTTATTTCTTAATTAATTATTTTAAAAAAGGGACCATGTGTGGTAAAATGTTGCTCTGATTTGTTGAATGAGGAAATATTTTGTTATCCCAAATCTTAATTATGACTTAGGTTAAAATATATTCTTGCTCATTCATTTTTTTCTAATATTTGTTTGTTTTATTTTAAAAATAATAATAATTTAGTTCTTTAACTTTTATTTGGTATAATACCCTCCGATTATCACTACCTGTCTAAGCTTGAGGATCAAACCTTAAACCTTGGTTAAGGGATCCAACTATCAAACAATTTGTGCAAATAATTTTTGTAGTTCTTTAACTTTCAAATTCAAGTTAATGTTGTTCTTCTAAAATAGTTATTATTTTCGATTTTAAGATATGATTTTGAACCAATTTTAAACTTTAAAGTGATTTAAGATATAAAACTTGTCCCATTAAATTTGCTTATATAGAAATTATGAAATTTAACTAATGTTTGAAAAAAAAATGATAAAATATGGTGAAAATTGGATTAATATATTTAATCTCACGAGCAACTGAAAATTTGAAAAAAAATCTAATATGAGATTATTTTTCAGTTGTCTGTGGAACTCTTCTCATGATTTTTTTTTAAAAATTATTATTGAAGTTGTGCTCACAGTTACATTGTTATTAATCAAACTAGAAGTTGCAACCTTCTAAATACGAACTTGCCAATTCATTCATGAGTATACTATGAAATTACAAACGCTGTACTTATGAACCAACCCCCAAGGCAAAATAGCTTAGTATCACGTGTGTTAAACAAGTATTAAATTCATATTTTATAATTTATAAGAGTAAATTTTTTATATTATTTGAATTTTTAATTATTTAGTTTAAATTTTAATACAGTTATGTTAGTAGATATGTAAATAAATATTTAAATATAATTTTATATGCACACATGATCTAGAAATTTTTTACTATCGCAAGTGTTATCTTAGATAAGATTTCATTCATTTGATGATGTCTTACATGCTTCTATTTTATTTTCTTTTAGAAAAATTGATTTAGTTCTTTTTTTTTTGGTAATTGTGTTACTGGTATAAATTATTTTGTTGATTATTAATTTTTTAAAAAAAGTATCTAGTAACATTTGTGCAAGTGCAAAATATTATTTTCTTTTATAATAGATTTTTAAATTAAATAAATGAATTAAATATATTAAAATTATCATGTTTGCAAAAATATTATAAATAATAAGATCAAATTATTAGAAATACTGATAAAAATTAATAGAGTCAATTGGATATATTATATGTATGATGTGGTTTAATTTATTTATTTTTATTTAATTTAAGTATTAATAATATAACTAATAATTTGTAAATTGGTTAAAATCAATGCTTATTTAATTTTTAAATAATAATATAAAATTTTAATACATTAAATACTAATAGAATAGTCATATTAACTATTGATAAATAATATATACGTATGTTTGAAAAACTTATATATCTGTGTTAAAAAATGTGTCAACTTAGAAAATTTTGAATACATGAATAATTATATACCCGTGTTCGCAAAATGTATCAAAATTTTAAATAATAATATATAATTTTATTACATTAAATAATAATAGAATAATTATATTAAATATTGATAAATAATATAATGTTTATGGAAATATGTAAAATGTCAAAAAAAATTGTACCTCACAAAAATATGTATAATCTACAAATTAATTATGCATGTAAAATTATAGAAAATCATGATAATTAATAAAAATTACCATATTTATAATACATTAAATAAATTAAATATCATATAATATAAAATTTTCAGAATAAATTTAAAATGTAATGAATCAATTCAGTCTTGAATTATTTTTTATTTTTTAATTATTGATTTTTAATCTCTTACATCATTAAAATAATAATAATTTTCAAATATAAGAAATGTCTCACTTAATGGTAGACTGATCAATTAATGAAATAAGAATCATTAAAATGAATCGATTGATTTAAATGGTGTTATTTAATATTTTTGAAGAGAATAAGTATGAGGATGTTACCTGATATCTCCACATAGAATAAAATCTCATTATATAAGTATGACATAGATTTAAAAAAGAAAAATTGCAAGCATATGATTGTATCATTTGTTGAAGTCGTCTCTGGCAATGGATTATACACTTCTCCTTACTAGAGTGCCAAATTTATAATATTTTTTTTCTATAATCAATTGTATCATTTTGCCCCCAGTAACTTACATGGCACATGTTACACATTATATAAGAGTACAACTATTTTTATTTTTAATCTATATTTTTTCATCTACTTCTATTCTAACATAACAACCCCAAAATATTTCAAATTCTCCTAAACTAAACAAGCTGAAATTCGATCGCATTTCATATCTATTTATCTCTTCTCCATTTTTTTTTCAATCCTATTCCATCCCTTCTTTTTTTCCTTCACCGGAAATATATCAATTAGTGTGGATTCAGTTTACAGTTTGAAGACTCCAAAATAATCGTTAAGTTAAAAAAATAAATTTTTATTTCTTAATTCGTTCAACCTAATACCTAATGTTAAATCAAATATACTCTTATACCAAAAATGAAAATCGGAGGATCAATTGGGGAAAAAAAGAAGCTAACTTGTAAATTTAAAATGTGGACGTATCCGGTAGAACATCTAGCTCGTTAATCATCTTATTATTATTATTATTATTATTATTATTATCTGATGGTCAAGATTGCGAATCACAGATGCGCCGCATTTCTCACACTTTACAGTATTCTCTCCAAAAAAGAAGCGGGAAAATTCACCCAAAACACAAAACCCTCGAAAATGCAAAACACTCTTCAGTCTTCTTTTCACTTCGAGTTAGTTCCCGCTCCATTTTCTCTCTCTATCTCTGTGTCTCTCTAAACCTGGTCGCATCGCAGATTCGCAAGCACACACTTCAGATCCGAATCTCCATCCATGGCGGAGTCCGAATTCGAACCAAACGTTGACCTTGAAGAGAAATCGTGGCACCTCCTCGCGCTCCTCCTCCGAATCGGCCACGCCGTTTACCCGCAACGCCTCGCCGCGCAGTGTCGTTTGTTCGCTGCCTCGCCGGACTTTGTCTGCCACGTCAGCAATCTCCCCGGCTCGCCGATCTCCGTCACCGACAACGGACTGGTCTCGCCCTCCGTCAGCGCCGTCTTCGCCCTCGGAAGCATCTTCTCCCTCCACTTCTCGCCGCCGCCGCAGCCGCAAACGTACCGTTTCAGGAAACGCGAATTGCTTTTTGATTCCGCCGAAGGTTCACTTCCCTTTCCTTTTTTTCTTCTTAAATTTTAATTCTGATTTTCTTTTTCTTTTTAAAATTTCCGTGGTTGATTTGATTTGATTGAGATTTTGGTGAAACCAGATGGAAGGGAGCACAAGAGGTTAACGATTCGTAATGGACTTCGAGAATTTTCGTTCCAGGTATTCATTCATTCATTCCTTTCTTATTTTTTATTTTATTTTGTGTGTGTTTGAGTGAGTTTTGCAAATTTGATTTTTAATGAAAGTGATTTTGGTTAAAATTAATTTTGAAGTCACATGGACTATATTTGATTTTTTTTTTTATATATATATTCTGAAAGTGAGTTAGTGTATAATTTTTTTATCCATACAAAAGATACTTAAAGTTCATTCAACTAAAAAATCAATATTGGATCCAATGTGAATATAACCACACTCATTTTTTTTCGTGTTGGTTTTATGCACTTGGAATCGTAATTTTGTTTGACTACAGTGTGTGCCTGTGATATGTGACGGTAGCTTGATTATGCATGAATTTCATTTTTTTTTTTTTTTTTGCATTTATGATGCATTATCATATAATCAGGTGAAGAAAATAGAAATGCAACCGTTGAGGTTGGAGTCATAATGATTATGTGTTTAAGTGAGTGTTTGCAAAATTGACTTCAGTTAAAATTGATTTTGGAAGTGATTATGTTGGGATGCTTATTCTATAAGTTAGTAGTAAAACTAGAATACTTTTTCATCTAATACAAAAGTTACCTAAAATTGTTTAGACTCAAAAATCAATTTTTAACCTTGAATCAATTCTTTGATATGGAATCAAACATGTGAATATTTACTTATAATCACGTTAGCTGGTATTTTAATGTTATTTTAAATGATCCAACATGAATTTAAACACACTTTTTTTTTTTATGGTTATTTGAACACTGAATCATACTTTTGATTGGCTGGTGTGTGCGCCTATGTATGTGACAGCGACAGTAGCTTGGTTATGCATGAATTTCTTTTTTTTTTTTTTGCATTTAGGGTGCATTATTATATAGTGAAGTGAAAGAAATATAAATATAGCAGTTTAGATTGGAGTGATTATGATCATTATTCGTAAATGTCAATATCTAAGGGTATAATGTGGTTGCCTTTCTGTCACAAAAAAATTGGTTGCCTTTCATTTCATCTTAGACATGTATGAGCACTTTGTTTGGATAATAAAATAATTTAATGTGTAGTGAATCACAATGATGTTTAATCGCACGTTGTTAATGAACTTGATTAGCTAGTATGTGTAGCTGTGATATTCGACAGTGGCACTCACTACATTGAGAATGATTTGCATTTAGGGTGCATTAGAGTCAGGTGGTGGAATAGAGAGCTATAGAAATAAAATCAGTTTTATTCGGCTGTTTATTATTAATATATAAATGAAGTAGTAAAAATATCATTTTTGAGTGTATACTTTGGTTGCCTTTCATTTGAGTTTAAACCACGTAACCCCCATTGCCCGGAGGGGATATTGTACGCAACCTTACCCTTGCATATGCAAAGAGGCTGTTTCCGGATTCGAACCCATGACCAACAGGTCACCAAGACACAACTTTACCGCTGTGTCAGGGCTCGCTTTTGTCCTTGTCTCATAAGTTATAATAAGTAACGTATGAAAAAAAAAAAGCTACATTATAAAGCGCTTTTGTTTTTTCAAAGCTTAAACAAGTGCATCTTTAATCAACCTTATAGAATGATACATATCTTTTATTTAGCAATCATTGTATTTCGTACTGAATATGGTGCTAAGCTTGAGGTTTTTCTTTGGCGTGCAGAGTTTTGCTGATACCACAGAGGCTCTGATGAGAAGAAATTTCCCTGTAATAAAATTTGAATCACAGAATATAGGTAGCGGGAGTTTTGTATTCCCCTTGCGTATTGATAAAAATGAAGAGTGTTCAAGTTGCCCAATGCCAAATTTTGAACATCGGGAAGCCAATAATGATGCCAGCACAACCATGTCTAATGGAGAGGTTTCTGAATCTATTATCAAAGCACTAACAAAAAAAAATTCTATTATCAAAGCAAGTTACTTGAACTGTCCAAAGTTAGCGGACATAAATAGATTCATGGACTGTAATCTCTTTGTTGACTGTGCTCTCTTGGATCCCTCATTTTGCAAAGACGGAATTGTTAACAGCCTTGGATTTGTGAAGAAAATGGATTATTTTGACACATTTATGCATGACTGTGCTGAACAAAACAGTATTCATCATGTGGATGAAGATGGTATTGGTAAAAGTAATACTCGCAAAGATCCACCAAGAGAACCTAATGAAGATGATGAGTTGGAAAGTGGTTCACAGAAAGGGCTGATTGATTCTGTCACAAATAGAGACAAGGAAGATGTTGCTCAGAGGGTCAATGCTGCACTATGTAGAGAAGAATTGACTAATGGTTTGGAACAGAAGAACTGTGTCCATGCAATGAATTTGGAAAAGGAAAGTGAGAGAAACATTGGTACTAAGTCTACTAATAAAATAGCAAATTCCTCTTCAACTCCAAAGCGGCTTTTGAAATCTTCTAGCATATTAAAGGGACGACAGAAGAATGGTCGCCACCCTAAGTCACAAATTCTTAAAGAGTCACTAGCCAATAATAAATTTGGTAATGTTCCAAAAAATGTTGATCAATGTAAAAATGATCAGAAACTTACAGCGAGGAAGCAAAATCATAATGAGAACATGGCAGGAAATATTGCCACTACTACTAAGGTGAGCAGCTTACAGGCTGTAGTTCAAAATAGCTTGTGCTTTTAAAGTCATACTTGAGAAGATGTTTTCAGGATTATTTTGACTGTTTGATTAAGAGGCATAACCTATATGTTCACTTTATCCATTTTGGTTATTTTGTTGAATCAGGTAGAGAAAAGAGCATATCCATCATTTGAAGCTTTTACAATAGAGGAAGAAGAAGGTTCAGGTATTTGGAATCTTTCTTTCTCCTCAACTTCCTTATTGATGAAAAAAATATTTAAATTGCAGTGACATTTCTTATTTTTTTCATATAGGTGGTTATGGCACCGTTTACCGTGCTCAAAGAACTACTGATGGAAAACGGGTTGCAATAAAATGTAAATGACACTTATCTTTTATATTTATTCTGTGCTGTGCGTTTAGCGTTTTGATTAAGAAAAGGAAAATGGGTAGTGTCCATTATTTGCACAAAACTAGAAAGTGAAGCTACTTATTTGTCTTAAAAAATTCAGTTCTTCTTGTGTTCAGTTTCCCACTTATAATAGAAACTGGAAGCAATTCTTCGTGTGTAATCATTTTGATGTTACTAAAACTAATTCACTATATGATTGGCGTAATGGCTTTTAAGAAATTGATATTGATGCTCCAATATATACATGTGATTTTACAGGTCCTCATAGTAATGCTCCTAAAAACCATGTAAATAATGAACGGAATATGCTTGAGCGTTTTGGGTAAGTATAAGACATAATAGTACAATATGTTATATTTAAGCTGCAATGCATTCTGTTATTTGTTGATATTTTTTCTTATGTTGCAGTGGTAAAAACTATATAATAAGGTACGAGGGCTCTTTAAAAAATGGCAACAGCGACTGCTTTGTTTTAGAACATGTTGACCATGATAGACCTGAGGTAATTGCTGAAGCTGTCTATAATTTATATTTCCTTCATCAGAAAAAAAAAATCTGTCAGTTTCTACATATATATATTTTTTAAAATTTAATCAATGAATCAAGTTCAGGAGATGAATTCCCCTTTTAGCCTTTCCCAACGTTAAACTGGTTAGCTCTTGAGAAGAACCCTAACATTCTCTGGAAGTCCTCTTTAATAGAGCTAATTTTACTTCTTGATCTTTAGGTTTTGGAAAAGATATGCAAGAAATTCATTTCTTTTCAACGTTTCTTATTTTAATTCCATTTGGCTCATGATAATACTCTAACCTGCCCTACATTCATGTTTAATGGAGATAATTTCCCCTTCTCACTTTGTAGGTTTTGAAAAAAGAAATTGATATAGTTCAGCTTCAATGGTACGGGTATTGTATGTTCAGGGCGCTTTATTGCTTGCACAAAGAGGTATTTTCCCCCTTGCATGATCAAAGTCTCATGTGACGTTGACTAAAAAGACAGCAAGTACAATTGTTTTGAGTAATTTGAATTCTATTGTAGGGAGTTGTTCACAGAGACGTTAAACCTGGAAACTTCCTTTTCTCTCGAAAGTTAAGCAAAGGCTATCTTATTGATTTTAACCTTGCCATGGTTAGATTGCTTCACTTTCTTCTTATCAAGAGTTTTGACTGTGATTCTTTTAATATAAATACTGATGAATTTTGATATTTTATTTCTAGGATTTAAAGCAGAAGCACAACGTTGGGAGTAAGATATCTTTTCACTTATCTGTTGCTTATTCTTATGAGAAATAGAAAAACTGGCTGAATATTTGGTTTTCTTATGACACTTGTAATTTTCATAAAATAAGACTTGGTGCCTCTTTGGTAACTTGGATAACTAATTTCAAGATTGAAGACAATATACTCTTAGAACAAAACAACATTTTTTCTTGCTTCTAGAATTGTTTATTTCTTTCAAATATTCGTTAGTTAAGTTTTACTGTCAACGATCTTCTTGATTTAATCTGCTTAATCAGTTTGGTCAATTGTGCATCTGCTAGGTAAATCAAAACCAAGCCTTGATGCATCATCCAAAATTGTTTCTTTCTCTTCTGGTTCTGCCCCTTTGGTCCGAGACAAGAACCTTGGAGGCAGCAAGTCTTTACCATCCAATAAAAGGGCTTTGGCAGATTATAAGAATTATTCTGAACTTAATAGGCATGTAAAGCAAAAGGCTTATACTGGTCATCTGAAAAATTGTCCTGATAAGGCTGGTGGGAGTTTTCTTAGAGCACAAGGAACAGATGGCTCTGGTATAACTTCTGCAAAAGATGCTAGCACTAGGACTGCTTCTGCAGAGAGGCTCAGGGAACCTTTACCTTCCCATGGAAGAAAGGAGCTTATCAGCCTTGTGAATACTATGAAATGTGCAAACAACAGTTTAACAATAGGTCCTTCTTCTCAAAGGAAAAGGGTTACTGCTCCCTCAAGCAAGGCAGATGGCAAGATTTTTTATATTACCCCGATGCCTTTGCATTCATCTACTGTTGGTGGGGGATTATTGAGAAGCAAAGGTATGACTCAAATTTCATAAGTTCTGAGGAGTGTTATTGCTACCTTTAGCTTATTATCTCTTGGTGTGTTTTCCAGGTGATGGAAAGAAAAAAGAAGGTTCATGTGTTGGAACCAAAGGATTTCGTGCTCCGGAGGTAAGATCTTGCTGTCACTTCTATCCACTTGCATTTGTTTACCCAATTAAAGGCTCAATTTTATGCTGATCCAAGTAGAGATACTGTCTATAATGAATGTTGACATAGAGTGCCATTTTTAGATGCCTGTTGAAAAAGAGAAAATAAGAAACATATTAGCACCTAGAGTGACAATTTTATACTGCTAAGGAAGTTAAAAGTGAATCATTTGCCTTCCCTAAACCTAAAAGAAATCACTATGCAGACTTTGGGATATCAGGGTTATTTCCTTTAACCTATGTACAATTTATTAGAATAGTAATCTGAGTTTAGCATAAGTTTCAACAGCTTACAATTAGCTAGTTTCCTGGTCGCAGTATAGGTTTCAGTATCCCATATTTATCATTTTGTTTCATTTGTGGTACAAATTGTGGTCTCCTGCTGACTAAAGAAACTTAATTATGAGAATGTTACTTCGAAGGAATACCCTTTCCTGTCAAACATGGTCTGTATGGCCTACTGAGATGTCCATGATTTAAATGATTTAATTGTACTAGATAACTAGTCTGAAATATGTTTCACCCTGAAGCTATTGGTCTCTTTTACTTTTTCAGAGTTTAAACAAAACTTCCTTTGGGCAGGGAAAGAGAGGAAATAAACAATTTAAGATCTGTTATTCAGTTCTTAAGTTTACATAGCACATTCAAGCTGTAAAAGCTTCATTATTAAAGCAAAATTTGTGGTCTATACCTGATTAAGGTTCATCACTGCACTGGAAGACAAACCTTCAAAAATAGGACATTTTAAGTTCGTTACCTAGAGATGCTATTTCACTGTCCAATAATTAATTTATGGCTTGTTTTTCAGTAGTTTCAATTCAAGGTTCTACCTTTTCTTCAGGTTTTGTTAAGGTCTCAGCATCAGGGACATAAGATTGATATTTGGTCAGCTGGAGTCACTCTACTCTACATGGTGATCGGGAAGACTCCTTTCACTGGCGACCCAGAACAGTAAAACTCACCTGCAAAATTCATTTGTGATGATGTTATTTGTTTTGTCGATTATCTATCCATGCTGACAGAATTTTGTTGCAGGAATATAAAAGAAATTGTTAAATTGCGGGGCAGTGAAGAGTTTTGGGAAGTGGCCAAGCTACATGACCGTGAATTATCTTTTCCTGTGGTAATTTCTTTTATTCCTTATTTTGAAAACACTTAATATTGAGAAAAAAAAAACTGAAATAATCTTTGAATTAATTAAAATGTTTATTATTCTATTAAGTTTCATGCAAAAATATATTTATAAATGGAATATTCTTTTATCTGTCTCGTTAGAGATTATTGGTTAAACTTCACAAGTCCAGTTGTATAGTGTTTACTAGTAAATAAATTGTTCGTAAATTAATTGTATGATAATGTTTAAAGATGATGGTTGCTTGCTCAAAATTTACCTTGGGTTTTTACATTTGTAATCAACAGTTGAAATTGTGATTTTAATTCAATAGCTCTGAACTCAACTCAGGTTACTACAAAGAAAAGAAGCTCTTATTTTTTCTACTAACATGGTAAATGAAGCAAAATGATTAATGATGATTGTCTACTAATCACCTTAGTTAATATTCATTGAATTGCAGGAGTTACTGGAGGACCGATACTTACAGTCATGGGACTTAGAAGGCTGGTGCAAGATTCACACAAGGAGACCCGAGTTTCTTGAGCAGATCCCAAAATCGTTATTTGATTTGATAGACAAGTGTCTAACAGTTAATCCAAGAAACAGGCTCAGTGCTGAAGATGTTCTAAGACATGAATTCTTTGACTCAGTTAATGAGTCCCTGAGGAACAAAAGGATGATTCATGGTAATCGAGCTCTCAGGTCGGACGACGCTGCAGCTTCCAGAGCAATCTGACATCAGTTTCATTATGTGCATGTATTTTTGGTAGCAACTGACCGCATAAGTAGTTGTTACTGTATATTTTTTTGAGGTGATGGTGGCTAACCCATAAGAGGGTTTCCTTACCTGTTATTGATGGCTGTATATATGACTATATCAGAGAAACCTAGCAGTGTAACTTGTAAGTTGTGTAAGCTCCTTAAATTTAGAACTTTTAACATATTTTTGTATTTATTATTTTGTTTCTGTAAAGAGTTTTTCTCATTTACTTTGGTAGGTTCAAACTGATTTTTATGTTTGTTCAAACTTATAATCTTTCATCTTATTTAAAGAATTAAAGCTCAATCCTAGCAATTGTCAAAAAGTTAACTTTCCTAAATAAGGAAGTGTTGGATCGAAGTAATAAAAGTCGCTGAATGATGATAATGTTTACTAAATACGGCATACTATAATGTTATTAAACTTGTTTTAAATTTATAATAGGATCTGATCTATTTGTTGAGAATGTTAACTTGTCAAGTTTCAAATTGAAGACTAGAACATGGTTGAGGACCAATATGTCAAATTGAGTTTAATTAATGCTTGAAAAACTAAATTGTATATCCTTTGGTTTTGAAAATAACTAAAAGGAATAAAAATGTCAATTAACAGTGACATTGAACGAAGTGAAATATAACTCGTAATATCTAAATTAGAAACATTGAATTTTCGCCTCAAACGTAAAACCTTTCGGTGACTCATTTTCTATATGCATGTGATGGGTAATTTAAAGGCTAAATCCAATTTTTCTTTTTAAATGTGTAATGTTAGTCTTTTTATTGTTAAAAATTTAAATTTTAGTCCTTTTAGTTTTTAATTAAGATTTTTTTAAAAAAGATTATGATTTTAATTTCCATGACCTATTTCAAATATTTTATTTGTGTACTTTTTAATTACTTTTTATAATTAAGCCTATTAGTAATTAAATAATTAAAAAATATGTCATATGACTAATGAATAGACACATGTTAATTAATGTTAACAAAATATACAAATTAACGTCTGAAATTGGTCACACAAATAAATTATAATTTTTTAAAATGAATGAAATGTTTCAATTAAAAAATGAGAAACTAAAATTGCAAATTTTTAAAAAATAAAAAATAAAATATGTTAATTAAAAAATGAGAAGAATAAAATCCCATATTAGAGAAAATAGGAGGATAAAAATGATATTTTAACCAAATTTATACCATATATAATCCAATTTCAGTTAGCGCAACTACTAATGGCCTGGAAGCGATACTAAATCCTTCGACATCTTGCTATAATACTCCAATATTATCAAACTCGTTTGGAGGACTTTTAATATTCTGTTGTACTAATATTCTTGCATAGAATTAATAATAAGAAACATTAATCTTCCATGAACACCAACAGACTCATAAAGTATATAATTTTATGCATATAATAAGAATCCTCATAAAGAGAATTCACCATCCAAAATAAGAAAATAAATATTACGTACTGATGGCATGGACAATATGAAAGTAAAAAAGAGGTATTTTAGAATACCTCAAAGCTCAAATCAAAGAGTGATGTTTAATGTTTTTATGTGTACCCGACTTGAATCCAGTCCCTTGTAACTATTGTTATAAGACAATTATCATAGATATCAAGACTGCTAGTGTGATATAAAACACGGAGTCTAAGGTGAAGTCTACCACCGTTGATGATGCTTTTAATGGCGATCAACCATTGTTCCCGGCGGGATAAGAAGTTCCGTTCAAACTTAGCCCTTTCCTATTTGTGTGATTCTACTTGTTCAAATTCATTTCACAAGCAAAGCAACATTCATCTCCATACAGTTTGTTGTTTACTTGAGTGTAAGAGCTTATGATACACATGCTGATATAAGCAAATCCAGTAGTGGAATGTAAAGTCTTAATTGATGGGAAGAAACCACCAGGTTTATGACTCTGTACATATATGTTCAAATGCACATCATCTTTTATAATATATATCTGAGTTTTATGTTTCTGTTACTTAAAAATATAAAGAAAAATGTTTGATAGACATCCAATGTGTTATCCAATACTTAGAGAGAAAAAGTAAAATAAGAGAGAAAATATTAAGAACTAGAGGGTTTATGATGTGAGAGATAAAAATAAATGAGAGGTGTTGAGTAAGAAGCAAGGATTCAGACACGGTGTAGGACACGACAAGGACACGAACATGGGGACACGCCTACAATAAAAAACATGGGACACAGGGACACGACGAACACCTATATATATGTAAAATATGATCAATATGAACATTACCAAAATTTAAATATGATCAAACATGACAATGAAATTTATATATTCATATGATAATCTAAGAAAGCATACTAACTACTAAAAGGCATCAAGAGATATGTCATATGCCAAACAAAAAGTACTAAGACTAAGAGGCGTATAACCAATGGAGAAATAACTCGTTCAATATTGATTAATTCCACAACAAATGGATTACCAAGTAACAATTCCACAAGGTAGAAAAGAAAAAAAAAATCAACCAGATCCAAAATCCAATATCCTAACCAATCATAACCAAAATCCAAAATTGCAACCAATCGTAAACAAAAATTTAAAAATCCAAAATCTTTCCCACAGATCTAGATGTGCCTCGGCCTTCCCCAAACGTTCCCTCAAAGCAGTGATAGACAATGGAGAAGCGTGGAGCGTAGTCATGTGTGAAAACACCAACGTCAACACGCCGTTGAGCGTCATCACTGAAACGATGTCCCAGTTGAAGAGGCACCTCAGGAGCATGTTCTTCGCCTACTTTTAGTCAAACCCTCTGCTGACCAAAATGGAGGAACCACGAACAACATCGCTGCTGTTGACAGCCACAAAGAAAACGACAACATTCTCCCTTTATGAAGTTCAACACCAGTGACTCCTCCTCACCGACGGTCCACTTTCGGTTGTTGGGCCACGTTCAATTGCGCATGTCCAGCGACGACGAATGCACCCGATACCATGTCGCGCACGAGTCTAGTTCGCGTTTGTGTCTAACGTGGGACACGTCGCTGAAGTGCCGTGTTTGTTCTTCTTAGGGTGTTGATGGAGTGTTTAAAATAAAAAGTGATTTGTGTATCATTATTCAAATATTAAATCAAGTTCTAATTTCACTTCACCACCTTTTATCTATTTAGTAATGATTTGAGAACCTAGCCCAATGATTCTGACTAGCATAAGATGACTAGAGATTTTGAACAACATGCATAATGGATTCATACCATCACATCTAACACAACTATCAAAATTAGTCATACTTGTTCTTTTCCTGTATTCATTCGTCATTAACCTACCATCTTTGAGGGCCATTCCTAGTCCATATAAGGTTCAAGTTCTTGGAGCTCTGGGGGTTTCCATCATTCACATTCTCATTAGTGAGATACTTATAAGCTTCATTAATAGAGAAACAAACTGTGATGAAATGGTGGTTGATGGTAGCAATGTGTTGATTCAAAGATTGTTTACAAACTATGCCAGAATAGAAAATTATGTTGTACCCCATGATCATGTAAAAGACCCTTGGTTGAATTTTTTATACATAAATTGTTTATTTATTTGAAACTTAGTTACTTGTGAAGCTCATTTTCGACCTCGGGTCCCTTCAGTACAACAATTAGTGTTCTAGGTTTTAATATTTTGTAATTTGTACTTTCAGTTATCCATTTAAGAAAATGATGGTTTTTTCCTTTTTTTTTTTTTTTTGCCTTAGAGTATGTTGTTTAAAGCTGGTTGATTAACACATAGCAAGGTGTCATGTTCATTTTTTAGCTCAAGTACTTTCACATATGACATATCATAGCATGGGAGTAATAATGTTGCATACTTTTCTGTTTAACGGGGGATTAATATTCTTGTCCATTTTCAGCTGATGGGTGATTCTATCTCATCAATAGTCTCATGAATCTAGATCGTGAGTTTGATTGGAAAGTACTCTTAAAAGTGTAAACTAAATGAAGTTACTCTCTATGTTATGTTGCTAGGAATAGATCATAGCATATTGATTGCAATCTTTCACCTGTTTTTAATGCAGAAATAATTATTGAATATGTGAGGAATCGATATTTGATAATTACTCTTAGAAATTTCGTATGCAAGGAATCGATACGGTATGATTTAGCATCTGTATCAACAACGGTAGAGAATGATTCATACATGTAAATTTCATTAGGATACTAAAGAGTCTATTGATCAAATCCTATGTTTTTCTTGATTGAGTTGAAAACCTTTTTCATCACTTTTCTTAGAATTATAGGCTTGCAACTTTTACACTATTTACTTTTATCGCAACAAACCAATGAATTTTTAATCAAACATCATTATATAACTATTGAACTATTTAATATTATCCAAGGAACTGAGTTACTCAAGTCCCCAAGGAGACGATCTTAACTAAAATTTTTGTAAACTGGGACGACATTTGGTACACTTGCCAATAGTACAAGCAAGTTTTCTAGAACATTAAAAACATGTGAAAGATTGCCATCAATATATAAGCTATGATCTATTCCTAGCAACATAACGTAGAGAGTAACTTCATTTAGTTCAGACTCTTGAGAGTACTTTACAGTCAAACTCAAGATCTAGATTTATGAGACTATTGATTAGATAGAATCAAGCATAAAGAATAGAATGACAATACAAACAACAAATAGAAATATATATATATATATATATATATATATATATATATATAAAAGATACATTAAAGTATGAATATTACATCCAGTCCTACACAGAGAACTAGTTGCTCATGATGGCGGTATCAAGATCAACAAGAGACATGATGAAGAACATCTCCATGATCCTTCTTGGTGATCTCAAATGATTCCACACTTTTCTCTCTCTAGAAGCCCTTGAAAATGAATCCCCAATTTTCGTCTTTTCTAGCTTTTAAACCAGTTTGGTTTAATGAACATTTTCCCAAGAGAGACATTCTCGCTCAAGCGACTGGAAGACTTCAAGATGAAGAAATCTTGGGTAGTCCAAACTACTGATTCTCGCCTGGGCAAGTCTTGGACAACGAGTACATTCATCCAGGTGAGCCATTCTCGCCTAGACGAGAAAACCCACTAGATGAATCCTTGTTTTCACATATTTCAATTGCCTGGGTGACTCTAATCTAGGCTAGGAGACTAAACGGGGCACTTTAAAACTCAAAATACTTAGGAGTCAACTCCTCGTTGTTCCAAGAATGCTTTCCACTTCTTCCACCTTGCTTTCATCATATACCAATCTTTAATCTACAAAATTTGCACGAGAAAGAATTGGATAAACCTTCCAATTATAATAAAACATTTAAATATATTTTAACTACCAAATAACTCAAAATTAAGGGAAGTTTCTAAGAAAAGTTCTTGAAATCACAAGATAAGTGTCAACATTCAAATCACATATTAACTATGACACTTATCAATGGATGCAGTTTCCTTGATGAATATGATGTAAATAAATTACAGAAAATGAAGTTGTGATTTCTTACAATTTGTTTGGATGATACAAACTCATGTAAATTGGCAAATTACCTTATAAGATATGTTTCATTATTTTTTTCTTAATTTAATAGTTCTTGCAATTTGCGATTGCTCCTTTGAAATGGAACAAGTGTCTCCACTGCATGTGCATGCTAACACCCCTTAAACAATTCACCCCAGAATGCTTTGGCGACGATCTCATGGAAGAAGGGCAACTCGAAACGCAGCTTCTACTTCACGGATCTCTGCTGTTGTTTCTCATACTGAGGATTTATCCTCTTCAGATACTTCCGGATAGCCTCTTAATGGGTTTTTTATTTTGCAAAGTTCCTATAGAACAAAAGTTATTCCTGCTCTAGTTTTTATCCTTCTCTGTTTGCTTCCTGATTGGAAAATTGAGATATTTATCAGTAATGATTCAGATATTGAAGGTCCGTGATAAAGAAGAATGTAATGTAGCTCATTTTGGAATAGTTAATGTTAATTAGTGTGTGTCCTTAAAGGGTCAATGACCAGTTCCTAATGTTTTGAAGATCCATGCCAATATCGAATGCCATCTTTGTACATCTTCGTATGGGGAAAATATTTTCATATAATTTAAAATTTAAAGTAAAAATATTTTCTTTTATCAGCTTTGTTTTCTAGAAAAATAAAATGTCTTTTTAGAATTAGTTTTTCCAATAAATCTTAAAGCTTCCTCTATATTTTGTTTTCCATATCTTTTTCTATCTTTTAGGAAGATATATATAGTTTTACTGGGTCAAATCTTTTCCTAATTAAGCTCATGCACTTTGGGGGTAGTTTTAGCCATTTTTTATCCGTTGAAAGGCAGTTGCTGCATGTAGAATATTTTCTGTTTGTTACCCTTTTGTTGCTCATCATTGAAGTTCTTTGGCTATATATATCACTTCTCCTTGAGCAACAGAGAGATACACATACTAAAATCAAACAGTGCATATTTTTTCTATTAATTTCTCCTTTTTATAAAATTATATTACTATATAAAAATGTTTTGGAGTTTGTTCTTTGATTCGGGAATCTTTCACTACACGCGATCGGTTGGTCTGGCGAATTGACGTATCTTGAGAGATAAACGCATTAGAATTTATTACCAGTGTAATGAGACATTTTTTTTTCTCTAACGGTAACACATAATGTACTTCAATTCAAATTTTTCTAAACTTCTCTTTTATTAATTTATCTTTCATATTAATTGATTGTAATAAACATTTTATATGTTTTGATTCTATACCGCTGCTATATTTTTTGTGTATGACTTGCTAATTCTTTATCTAACCGTCTTTTATATTAATTGATTGTAATAAACATAATGTTTTATGCTACTTTATTTACGTGTTTTGATTTCTGTAAGAGTTAGTGCATTGTGAAATTCCTTGACAGTGTTTTGCTTCTCTTTGCATATGAAACGTATCTACCGGAGATACAGTTTGAAAGCCACGAATGTAATATTTTGCCAAAACCTAACAGCACATGCATGTGACTCAATTGAGACTATCCAAAACTCTATCGGTTAACTAAACTGCACGAGAAGGAGGTAAAAGTCTAGACTGAACAAGAAAAGGATTAGAACAAACAACCTTAAGCACATAATAAATATGTTTTGGCGAAAAAAAAGATGTTCTTATTTAGTACTATGCAAAATTTTGGAGAGGTTTAACACTTTAATTTCACTTGAATCAAGAAAATCGTCATTTGTTTTAGGGTAAATAATCACTTCAGTCCTTGAATTTGTAATACATTGACACTTTAATCTTTAAAAGATGAAAAAAAATTGTCCCTTAATTTATAAAAAGTAGGAAAATTAAATCCAAACATTAAATATTTCCGTCAAAGCAAACATAATGTTCTACGTAGCATTTGTAGACAGATTTGTCAGCGAAAATTTTCCTACACGTGTTGTTGACTCAAGTGATGAGTAGGATGAACTAATATGTCAATAAATTTCGATGGACCAATTTATCAATTGGTAGAAATACTAACTTTTTTTTATAGCCACAAGCAATGTAGCCATTGAAACCAACAACTATTACTATTTTACCCCTTTTTTATTTCTCCTTACTATGCCTTCATGTTTTGCTTTCCACAGCCATTGACCATCGCCACCAAATGCCATTTTTGGTAGTGACTTTTTGTCCAGTGACATTCTACCTCCCCTTTCTTTCCCTTTCCTTCCTTTTTCTTTTGTTGTCGCACCCTCTTTCGATCTTTGGCATCTCCACTAGTAAGTTAAACGACTAGATCCCCTACCCTTATAAATAACAACAGTCTTGAATCCAACAAGAACTACCACTCAAAATTAACCTTCCCTTCAACCACCACCCAACCCAAATCGTCTCATTCAATTGCTGCACAAGAGTGGGAGAACATGTCGACAAGAATGTGATGACAAGGTTCCCTTCCTGTTTCAAGCGCGACGATGGTGAACCTTCACCAACGTGCAATGTTGAGTTCATGATTCCATATTTGGACTTGTTTTTTTTTCAAATATGAAAATATGCACAATGTTGAGGTTTTTTATCTCAAATTTGCGAAGTGAGAAGAAAGCACTACTAAAAAAATAGCTTTTAACATCACTACGTTAACATCGATTTTCTGAAAAACCGATGTTAACGAAAACGCGGTGCAAATTCGTAATTAAAAGGAGTAATTTAACATCGGTTTTCTTAAAAACCGATGTTAACTAGTCCCTATTAACATCGGTTTTCAAGTTTTTTAAGAAAACCGATGTTAAGGGGGACTAGTTAACATCGGTTTTTAGGTTTTTTTAATAAAACCGATGTTAAGGTGTACTAGTTGACATCGGGTTTTAGGTTTTTTTAATTAAACCGATGTTAAGGTGTACTAGTTGACATCGGTTTTTGAATGAAAATCGATGTTGTTCTTGTTATTATAACACATCTGGCCCCCAAATCAAATACCACCACTGTCGCTCACTTCTCTTTTCCCTCATCCCTAACCTCAACTCTCATACTCACTGGCCATTTTGCATCCCTAACCTCAGCTTTTACGCTCACGACCTCAGTCTCACCATCTTCCAGAGTTGAAGCAAACCGCGCTCTCGCTACCTCATCCCATGCTTCATCCCTAACCTCGCTCTCGCACGTACGCTCTCGGTCGCAGTTGAAGCAAACCACGCGTCTCCATCCCAGGTTGGTATCAACTAACATCGCGAACTTCCAATGCTATTGTTGTCGTAAGTTAGGTATGGTTCTGCATTAGCATTTTTCTATGTGACGAATAGGTTGAATGTGATATTGGCTGGATGTCACTTTTGTTGGCCACTAGCTAGAGTTCTTGATAATATGGGTAATACGTATATGTTGTTTGAATGTGGATGTCACTTTTGTTTGAACAGGTTACTCCTCATCTATTTTTATTCTTACAACATTAGAACATTAAGTCTTGGACCAGTACATTATGAAGTAATATTTCACAGGATATAACCAACCAACCACCATCATGCATCATCCTCATCCACTCCTTCGTGTTCGTGGGTCACTCTCATTTCATAGGATATACTATCAACTCCCCTCTTAATTCACATTCCATACCCCCCCTC